>PVIY010001029.1:0-167150 GCA_004026745.1 Myrmecophaga tridactyla
ATAGAGACACTGAAAAGATTAATAAGAGAATTCAGCAAGTTTGTTGGGTTCAAGGTCAACTGAAAAAAATTAATCACTACACACTAATACAAATAAATTATTTTGTATATATAATAAAATTACATAATAATTATGAAGTGCCTAGGTATATCTCTAAGAAAATTTGTGATGCTTTTAAAAGGAGAATTTAACAATATTAAAAAAAAAAAATGTATGAAGGGGCGGCTGCCGTGGCTCAGCAGGCAGAGCTCCGACCTGCCGTGCTGGAGGTCTGGAGTTCGATCCCTGGTGCCTCCTGCCCATATGCAAATTTAAAAAAAAAAATGTATGAAGTACTGATTATGTATGTTTTATTTTGTTTCTTTATTTTTTAATTAATAAATAAATTTAAAAAAAATTATGAAGAGACCAAAGCAAAAAAAATGTATGAAATATTGTTATATTAGTTCTACTGAGTCCAGCCGGAGAAAATCAGACAAATTAGTAGATTAGTAATCATTTTGTATATACTCCTAGTTGGCTACTTCTCTCATTCCTGACATTGGCTTTGCCAGATCACTACTCCCAAATCTCTTATTCCACCCTGTTACCTTCACACTCAGTAGCTAACCTTTCAACCTACTTCACAGAGAAAACGTAGGTATGAACTCATTCCCTCAGAAGCCACAGCCTAACTATAAACTTGTCTGTACTCATACCTGTTGTTAACTCCTTCTGTCTGTCCTTAGAGTAAGAGACTCATCCGCATCTGAAGGTAATCCTGTCACCTGTGTTCCACGTCCTACGGTGCTCTTCCTCTCGGGGATATTACCCATCAGATTGGGCCTCACTCCTTTTTAAATTCTCCTCCTTTCCACAGGCATTTTCCCCTCCACCACATGAACATATTCAGATTTTCATCTTGAAATAACATATTTATTTCATCAACCCCGAATTTTCCTCTAACCAGTACCCTTTCTCCCACATTCAAAGCCAAACTTTTGAAAGAAGTCTTTTGCTTGCTGTCTCCACTGCCTAATTTCTCATTCATTCCCCAAATCTAGTAAACTTTGGCTTTTATTTTGAATCTGATTTTGCTAATGTTACCACTGACTTCCTAATAACAAAATTTGGTGAGTACCCTGTAGTTCTTATTTAATTTTTCCTCACTGCTGCAGTTGAGACATTGTTGAAATACCCTTATTCTTTAAACTCTGTCTTTCCTTTGCTTCTGAGACATAATTCTTTTTGGATTTTTCTTCCTTTCCGACTTCTTCTAAATCTTTCTAGCTGACTCTTCTTCTTCTGTGTACTCCTTAAAGTTGTTGTGCAAGGTCCTTCTTTGACCTTTTAGTCTTACTCACCTACCATTTACTGAGTTCCTGTGATGTGCCAGGCTGTATACTAGGCACTCCTTGAACATCATTTCTGATAATTTGTAACAATCCTGAACAGCTACATAACTTTTCTAAGGCCACTTCTGAGGGTGTAGTCAGGATTTACCACCAAATCTGTTTGATTCCAAAGCTAGATTATGACAATAGTTTTAAAAAACTTTTAAAAGAGTAGATCTGTTTTTTTTAAAACAAAATTTTACTAGGACCCCGAAATATAAAACAGATGAAAGCAGAACTACTCTGTTTCAATACGGGGTGGGGTTGGGGGTGGGATGGGGAGAAGACAGGTCCAAAATGCCTAGACAGCTTTACTCTCCACATTCTACCCACCCTTTGCGAAGCTCCGAAAGCACTTGCTCAGAACTCAGCAGCTGAGCAGTGCATAAGAAAATGCAGCGATTTATGTTAAATCCCAAGTCTACATTTATTTTCTTTGTTTTAAATTCAGATTTCCAACTAGACCCTGGATATTTTTCTATCTTAATAAGTCTGACAGGTACCTCAATCTGTACATCTGATAGTTACCTTAGTTCCTTAGGTTTGAAATAGAATTTATCTTCCTTGTGAAATCTATTCCAACGATTATAACCCCTATTGTTGGGAAACGTCCTAGCGCAGCCAATGTTCCAGGCTTGAGACCTGGGCCTTGTAAAGATTTCTTCTCCCATTTATCCCACATATAATTGGACCCTATGGATATTTAGGGCCGTGACCATCATAATCTTTCACTCCCTCCTTTCCCAGTCTGTCTTTCATACAAAGATAAAGAGAATTCTGAAATGCGATTGCACTGCATTATTCACCTGCTGAAGCTTTTCGTGGTTTCCCAGTATCTGTTTGATAGACATTCAAAGCGAGCAAGACCTTCAAAGACTTGGTGCTGGGAACACACCACATTCTGTAGGCCTCAGCCCGTCACACACGCTTCTTTCTAGGATGCCCTCTTTGCCTCTTTATTTACCAGGCAAGTTATTGTTCTTCCTTCATATATCAGCTTATCTGTTACATTTTTTGCAAACATTCTTCTTACTTCTCCAGGTTTCCAGTCCTTTTATATTTAAAAATTATTTTCATGTCTTTTTTCCCACTAGATTTTGAGCTGCTTGGGAACAGGTGCTGTTTTCTCATCTAGCACTTGGTATAGTACCTAATATATGAGGGTTCAAGGTTTGCTTGTTGAATAAATGGATGGATTCTTCTCCGAAGATAAAAATTTTTACCCCATTTGGGTATAAGCTGCTCTATCTGTTAAAGAGGCAGTGGCTTAATGTTCTCCTTCAGTTTTAAGATTCTGTGTTACTTTTCATACTTGTCCCACCGTTCTTATTTATTTTACAAAACATTTAAAATTCATTTCCAATAACCACTTATAATATTAATTATAAATATATCTTTATAGATGGGATTTTGTTCTCTTGATATTTATTTTATGTTCTTTCAAATAAAATTATCCTATTTTTCAGTTCCATAGACATTAATTTTTATAAATGAAGGCCAAAGTATATTAAGACCAAAATATATTAAGAATTACCTTAGTTTTTGCTTCTGTTTATTTTCTGATGACTCATTGTGGCAGATAGCTCTAGTCCAAATCATGACTGAGAGTTAAGAAAATTGTGTTCTAGTTTGTGAACTTTGGGATGTCAGGTGGAAATGATTTTACTCTCTCAAAAAGTACAAATCAAGAAAATGCTGGGTTTTTTCCCCTTCTTTTTTACCTTTTAAAATTATGCCATAATCAAGGTTTTTAATTATAAAGATAGTAATGTATTGTAATGTATTGAAGCAGGTTCTGTAAAACTAAACTTTTAAAACTCGTTTGGAAAACAAGTCATATGTAACTTATTAGAATGTGATTGTCTTTAAAATATATAACAGCATGTACAAAGTTTCAAAAATATGTAATCTGGAAGCAAAATAATACTGAAAATAAAGCTATAATTTTTTAAATAAGAGGAAAATATTTTCTTTACACATGAAGTTTTGGTTCAAACAGTATTTAATCAACCAAATGACTAGTCTATTAAAACAATCTATTCCAGAAAAGCTTTACTTTGGTACTATTGATTGCATAAGCACATTACTTCTGATAATGGGCACAGATTATTTTTTCCTAAAGTGATGCTGTGGTTTTGCTTTTGGAAAAGAGTGCAAGTTTTCTGTGGGTTTAAGTATTAAAAATGTTTCTTAAAAACTTGAAATTGTTATGCATTGAACCAGAACTCTTAGAGCTTTTTCAGATTTTACTACTATAGTCACTGGTCCCTTGAGTACATTTTACTTGCTGGAATATAGAATTTTCCATAATTAAGATAAAACATCAGTTATTTTATCCCTTTGACTTTGTCTTTGCTTGTCATTGTTTGATTTAGAGATTTATCCAAGTTGTTGGCATGATTCAGATTCCAGTGCATGAAACAGAGCTTTTAAGAAGAAGGTGCTTTGAATGGAAAAATAAATATCTTACAAAATGTACAGCTTTGGGTGTGTCCAGCCTGTCTGAATTTCATGTTTAACTTTGTATTCATAGGTGTATTCCATTATAATCTTTGAGTATAAAATTGATTAACACAGAAGATAAAAATCTCAAAACAATTTTCAAATATTCTCACTTAAGAAATACAGATATTTATATTCCAAGTAAAGTATCCATTATATTCCATCTCCTTCATTATTATATACATCTTCTAATTTCTAAAAAACCTTCCTGGCCTCCTCAGTGTTGATACATAGTTCACCCTCTATTCAAATGACTGCCATCTTCTTTTCATAGCTTTATAATCTGTCGTGATAACTCTTTTCATATCCTCTCCATTTTTGCTTACCATCTATAGTACCCTGATTTACTTTTAAAAATTCTGTACTCTCTATTTAGAAATTAGTATATTTTTAAAAAAATAATTAATCCTTAGTGAGTAGATATTTATCTTGCTATCAAGAAACTTATCTCACAGGGAATGGGGAACATTTATATAAATATCCACGGCACATACATGAGAGGTAAAGTGCTATGTGAATTCAGAGAAGGAAAGAAATAATTCTACCTGGACAATCCAGAGTGGCATTATGGAGGAGGTGGCACCTGAAAAGTTATTAAATATTTTAAACAGAGAAGTACAGAGAGTAATATGATACTCATGTACCTGCCACTCAGAATTAACATGTTATTTTAACATCTCTTCTCCTTCTAAACAAAATAAAACAAAGACTTTAGAATGCTTAATTTCAAACATTCCCCTCTATTTTCTATATTATTTTCGTTTGTTTGGGTGGTGGAGCTGGGGGGTGGGGGTGGGGCTGGCACACTCATCTTTGGTTTTGCACCCGATGGGGTTTAATTTCCTTCTTGCAGAAATATCTCCTTTAGTGGTTCTTTTACATTTTCCATCCTTTTAGCTCTGCTGTATTCTTTGTGTTTTTCTCATATATATCTTCCAAGTCACAAGTCACTGACTTTCTTTTCATAGGAATGAGTATCAAAATATTTCAGGTATCAGTAAGTAAAAAATCCTTACTATACCATTTTTCTGCTTAATCTCATCTGAGCATATGAGAACAGTACTAAAATAAGCCAAACTTTATTATAATCTGTTGCTGAGATAAACGTCTTCTGATTTTGAGAAGTATATTTAATATTTACCAAAAATCTTGGTTTATTATCTGCTTTCATGATTCTAGCCCAGTTCATCTTATAGCACCTGAGGTATTCCTGTGGTTGTGTGTATAATTTGGGCAGAATCTATCTTTAGAGGCCTGTCAGTTGAGATAGCCGGCACTACCAACAATACTGTTGATAGAGTATGTTGCATTTAAGTAAGTATATATCCTAAGTGCTCTTGAATTCACACTCAAGCAAACATCCCTTTCATCATGTAATTACATTAATTTTCAGTAATAGCTACTCTATCCTAAATACTTTTTGTGTTATTTGATAGCAATAAATTGCAGTTTACTTCCATTTTAATTAGAAAATCTTATGTGAGCAATCTGTATTCAGTAGTACAATTGGATGCCATGTGGCTTTTAATGTCTAAATCTGAGTGTTGATATTTGGATGGTCTTCATGTCTGGTATAATCATTTACTCTGCTTCCAAGTGTGTTAGTGTAAAACTGAATTCACCTTTAATAATTAGTTTATTCAATTAGTATTCTCACTTATTGACTAAGTAATAAATTGAAAAGAGCAACAGTTTCGTGGTGGTTTGTGGAAGTTTGTTATATTTTCAATTGGAGTTCACAGAGCCATGTGTTTTTATAACCAAACTGCTCTCAGAATTATGGACAATAATTTTGACTTATAGTACCTTTCCCCATTAATCTTAGAATATATGATCATCCATTACCCTTAGTAGACAGTTTGCCTATTATTGTACATCACGATTAGGTTAGGACACCTGGATTGCTAACCTCTTTTCAGAATGCTTCTGTTTTTCAGTGGTAGCTGTCTGAGCACACTATTGCTCTGATTATTTTTAAATCTCATTGAGATAAACTTAGGGTTGTTGATGTAAATCTTTTACAGCTTTGGCCGAACTTCTTGCAAGAACTCCTCTTGGTCTTGACAGTTGAGGTCAGCTGGCTGATCTCTCTAAAGGCACTTAGATTTGAATTTTGTAAACAAGTAGCAGAACTGTTTGGAACCGGTCTGTTTAATGCAAGATGGCTTTAAATGGAAACTTTTAATATGGGCCACCTTGTAAAAAGAAAGTCTTAGTCTCCAGAGATCGCTCTCCTTCTTAGTTTGAACCAGTTCATATTTTTAACTCTCCATAGGGCCTGGTAATTTGAGATGAAAGAAACTAATTTGAGCTTCACATTTTCATTTCAATTTAAATTCCAAGATTTCTTGATTTTCTGGAGCCAAAATGTTTCAGCAGTTATCATGAGCAGATTATGACTGGAGGGGACGTGTGCCGCTTCTAGATCTTGACCACCCTGCCCTCTGCCCTTCGGCCCTAGCTAACTCAGAGCATTGTCGAAGAGCACTAAAATGAGTGGAGTCCAAGACTTAAGCCAGATGGTTAATGTAGGGCTTTTAAAGAAAGGGAAATAGTAATCTCAGAGGAGCACTCTTATGTTAAAGAACTGAGAGAATGAAGTCTTTCTGAAGCCAGGTGTAAATTATACCACCTTCTAGGGAAGAAAAAGCTGTTAAAAGTAACAGAAGAAAGACGTGTAGGAAATCAAAGTTCAGGAACAAACTTACAAATGTGGTTTTCCAATGCTTATTCCTCTCTTACTCCCCTCTCAAGATCCATTGTCCTGTTTTCTTCCTCCCTTTACAAAGTCCATTTGAAAGAGATTTTGATGAGTAGTAGCTAAGGAACGCAGTTATAGACAGCATAAAGTAGGGCATAAGATGCCCTTTGTACAAGAATTATCTTAGACATGCTTTTAAAATCATACTTGTATTAGCCTTAATAAAATAATCAAAGATATGATTTTTTAAACCTTTGAGTTTAGTCTACTTTCAGTAAAAATAAGGTATTGGTACCAAAATAAGCAAAGTTTTTTTTTTTTTCCTTTCCTGGTTTCTGCTTATAAGATTTACAGGTATTTAAAATAAACCCATGAAAAACAGAAATAGTGTCCTGGGATTGGCTAAATAGTCAGTACAATTACCTCCAGGCTCCAAAACCCAACTGCGCTTAACTTTTGGAAATAAATTTGGCAAAGACTTCTTCCTCATTCTGTTGTATAAAGGTGTACATGAAATGATACTGACCTCTGCCAGAAACCCCAGGAACCCTATTCAGTGATGTACTTGTAACGGTCATGAAAGAATTAAAACAACACAGATGTGGATTAATGTGAAAAAGTAGGCAAAATGCTAAATTCTCATTGTGTGGTTTCAATGTAGCAGATCCTTTAAAATACTTTGGTATACCACAGTAATTAAAGGGTTTAAGAATATTACGTTTAGACAGTTAGAAAATAAAAGCCTATAGTTGAATAACAGGAATGAACTATGTTTTGTTTTTCTAAATTAGAATTAATGTAGGTTGCCATGGTGCAAACAAGTTGAAATATTTAACTGTAACTGCTTCGTGCAGCCCTGGAGATCAAAAACAGCAGTGTAAATGTAGCACTCAAAGAAGCATGCACAGAGACACGTTTAAGCTAGGGCACGTGCATTTTCTTCAGTGCTACACAAAGAAATCCCAGTTGATTTGGGCAGTGAGAATTGTACAACGTAGCATTAATAACCCAAATTTAAAAATATTTGCCGTTCTGGATTATGAATCTTAGGTTCAAGAAACACTATTTTTTAATATAAATTTATTTTTTTATTATCAAACCAAAACAACATAAAAACATGAACATTCTTAACATACAAACACTCCGTGCATGGTGTACAATCAATGGCTCACAATATCATCACATAGTATGATCATTTTTAGAACATTTGCATCACTCCAGAAAAAGAAATAAAAAGAAAAAAGAAAAAACTTATACATACCATACCCCTGACCCCTCCCTCTCATTGACCACTAGTATTTCCATCTACTCAATATATTTCAACCTTTGTTCTGCCTATTTTTTTTCTATACCTCTTATCACTCTCTTTCATTTTCACTAGTATTTCAATCTACTCAATTTATGTTAACAGTTGTTCTCCCTATTATTTATTTTTTATCCATATTTTTTACTCATCTGTCAATATCATAGACAAAAGGAGCATCAGACACAAGGTATTCACACTCACACAGTCACATAGCGAAAGCTTCAAGAAACATGGCTACTGGAACACAAGCTCTACAATTTCAGGCACTTCCCTCTCACCTTCCTAATACACCTTAAACTAAAAAGGGGGTATTTATAAAATGCGTAACAATAACCTCCAGAATAACCTCTCGACTCTGTTTGAAATCTCTCAGCCACTGACACTTTATTTTGTCTCATTTCACTCTTCCCCCTTTCAGTTGAGAAGGTTTTCTCAATCCCTTGATGCTGAGTCCCAGCTCATTCTAGGATTTCTGTCCCACGTTGCCAGGGAGGTTTTCACCCCTGGGAGTCATGTCCCACGTAGACAGGGGGAGGGCAATGAATTTGCCTGTCATGTTGGCTGAGAGAGAAAGGCCACATCTGAGCAACAAAAGAGGTTCTCTTGGGGGTGACTCTTAGGCCTGATTTTAAGTAGGATTAGTCTGTCCTTTGCGGGTATGAGTTTCATATGAACAAACCCCAAGATTGAGGGGCTTGGTCTATCGATTTGGTTGTCCCCAATGCTTGCGAGAATATCAGGAATTCTCCAAATGGGGAAGTTGAATTTTCCCCCTAAGAAATCTATTTTTAAGCACTAATCATTTTACACAAACTTTTAAAAGACACATTTATGGCATCAATGAATATAGCTTTATTACATTTTACCTATAAAAACTGAACTGTTTTACATACTCTTTATGGAAACAGTGCACAGTAATAAATTAAAAGATGCAACTGTTTTGGATATTTTACTGGTGGTCCTGTGTTTTCCTGCCAGCAGTGCAGCTGTTTCAGGTTTCTCAGGATAACATATAAAAAGCTGTTATGTACACTGTAAGATTATGCTTGAATAGCCAAGCCAGAGTTGGTATGACTCAACTTTCCCAGAAGTAAGTTGTACCAAAATATGATGAATCAAAACAGCTAGTTGCACAGTGGTTTGTATTACAGCTATGAAAACCAATTCTTATTTACGATAGCTGGCTGCTTAGGGTTGATAGACATTCTACTGCGGTGCTTAAATTTTGCCATGAGTGAACAGCCATTTACGTTAAGTGTATGCGTTTATTTTGAGGGTCTGAGAAAAGGAAAGAGGGTGATACATCATCTGGTGTGTGGCTAAAGATTAGACAGCTGGAAACTTGTATCAGGGATGGAACATTCCATTTCCAAGTTAGCTGTAAAAATATTACTCATTTATTATTTATGTGATAGTTATTGAGTGCCCAGGGGAGCAGAATTGGTTTTATGCTATTCCAGGTCGATTTTTGGACTTTCTGAGTTGATTTAACACTTACCTAATTTCTTATGCATCAGAGCCTTAACAGTTGACATTTTATTGTGTCTTGGGAGGTAATAAGCAGATACCTTTAAGGCCATGTGGTAGGTTTGGCAAATTGCTATTTTCACCTTGTGGTATCTAAGGTTCTATGGAAGAATATAGTAGTGATTGCTTAAGAACAGTAGTCTCCAAAGTGGGATGCATCCCAGGAGGATGTGTAAGATGGGGTGTAGAAAGAAAATATTAGAATTCTATTTAAATATTTTATCTCATTCTTTAAATTTTTCTATTGATATGTTATAATATACTAACTGTATTAGTATGTTATATATATATAATAGTACATAGTATATTAGTACTACACGTATATAATTTATAAATAAGTATACAAATGTTGGAGATGCATGCTCACACATTTTTTACTGCTTTATGTATACTGTCAGAAAAATTTGCAGATCCCTGCTCATTAAGTATTAATTCCCTTCCTCCTACTTTTCCCTTTCACTCTTGGCAAAGAATTCAGTTGACACCTTGATTTGTGGCATTGTGAATAAATTATAGCCAATTCCAGGAGCTCAGGCTGTATCTTACTTTGGCCACTTTTTCTACTTGGCCTCTTATAATGCCATATATTTTTAAACACACAGCTTACTAAAGGTGGATACAAATGAAAAACAGACTTGTTATTATGTACAAAATAATAAGTTGTTCATGCATCAGGAGCTTGACACACAGGAAGTTTGAATGAATGAGTAGAAAAGTTTCCAAGTTATTAAAATGTTCTGGGACCTGATTTATTCATTTGCCTTACCCATAACTCTAAGGTGGGTGAAGCTCCTTTACTTCCCGAGGCCTGAAGAAACAATGTGGTTTCTTAAACTAGGCATTAAAGCAAAGCTAGGATTATATATTTTCTAGCAGTAGTGGTAGTCATGCTAACAGGTTGCTCCTCTTTGACTGACATTGTCTCCTGTTTTAGGCCTGTTTTGTTTACCCTTGTCAAGGAAGAAACTTTTAATTACTAAAATGACTGTGTGATTGAAGAAAAATATTGTCTGCTGCACAGTCTTTTAAGATCAGTTCAAACAATTTCTATATTTACTACCTGTGATTATTCTGAACTCAGACTAAGTCTCAGAGATTTCTTGGAGATGTCGTTTAAGGTTTCCTTTCCTGCAAGGAAGAAGACAATTTGGGGAGGAGGGTTGGGAGGTAGGATATTGAAGTAATTTTGAAGCAAATAGTATGGTCTCTCCCTTTTCTGATTTTTTTTAAGGTGTTTTGGGGTTCATTTCGAAACATTCATGTAAAAAAGCATTGTAATACGGTATATATTAAGAATATACTAGGGAGGAGAGTGCCAGGTTCTCAGACAACAGTCAACAAAACAAACTAGTCCTGAAAATTGTTAAACAGTGAACATTTTAATAGTAAGTAATATTTTTGAAACTTCCTTCAGAGCTGTGTTTTTAGACTTCAGTGTGTAATTTGCTTTACAATTCAGTAATAGTTTAGTCTCTCCGTATATACTTGTTATGTTTTCTTTTGAAAGATTCAAATTTATAAAGTCTGAACATTTCAATCTTAGAATTCCCCTTTCACATTTGAATCACTTTTACTATTACTTAAAAAAAAGTTACCAATTTATATGCGGTTTCTATATCAATGCTATACTTTTTATTTTGTTTTGTTTTAGGTATTTAAACCATGTCAGAGCTGCCTCTCCACAGGACCTTGCTGGGGGATACACTTCTTCTCTTGCTTGTCACAGAGCACTACAGGATGCATTCAGTGGGCTTTTCTGGCAGCCCAGTTAACCTTTAGTTTTCAGTTTATAAGATTTGGACCTTGGAGCAGAACTAGGCGCTAGCAAAACAAACTTGTAAAATTATAGCCATAAGCAACTGCACAACAGTATTTACCACTAGCAACTGTGTTAAAGTATTTATAAAATAAATTTTTAGAACTAAGACGAGTAATATAGTGGAGGCATATTTGTGAAAAAAATTTATTTTTTTACTTATACTTTCTTCAGAGGGATTGAAGCAGTAAGCATCATCTGATGGAAGATATGAATAATTCACCTATGTATGTTTGAGGTTGAGAGACTTGTAAAATCTTTTAAAAAATAAAGCTAGACTTTATATTAAGCTTTGTGGTTTTCTGTTATTTCAGTGTTTTACTTGAACATATTTTAAAATGCCATTTTGATTACAACATTTAGTGTTAATATCCAAGCCTATTATTTCTTCCCATAAAATGTTCTTTTTTTTCCCAATGTCTTCTTAACATTAGTCCAGACAAGTGGGTATATTTCCTTCTAACAGCAGATTGCGGTAAGTAAAATGTGGCCTGTGTGATAATGTCATTCCCTCAATATTAAGGACTCAATGCCTGCTTTGAGCACTGAAAAGTGAGGCAAATCTTGATCGAGGTGTTATATTTCCCAGCTGTGAGCCACACTCAGGATAACCAGAGCAGAGCATTAACCCGCTTTAATGACATTCAAAGAAGTAAGTTAATAAAATTTAATACTTAAATGTTAAATGGCACCTTTTACCTCAAATGTGAGCTCATTTTATGATGAAACCTTGGAGACTAGAAAAAGGACTTTTTAAGTGAAATTTCCCTATGCGTAAATTGTAGACTCTGATGTAGTTTTCTGTTGAAACTTCAAAGGCTTTTGTTATACACAGGGTTTTGCTTAGTTTGATGTAGATTGGATGGATATTTGCAGCTTCTCAATCCTGCATGAGTCTGTCAGATAGACCACTGGCATAGGACATCGTTTCTCACGGAAATTAAGGGATTTCTTTTTCTCCTTTACAGCAGATGTGTGTTTTATGGTTGGCATGTTATGTGAAACCCAATTTGTGGTTCCATTAGGGTGGGAATATGAATGTACAACAACTCCATCTTATTTTACTAAGCTGGTATTATTTTCAGGAGTGCATCTTCATTTTTATAATACTTGTATCTTTTGATAAATGAGAAAACCAAGGTATTATATAAATTGAACAGGTCAGTATTATACACAAGTTATAAAAAGCCAGGATTAGAAGATACGTTTTTCATCTAAGTTCACTTCCATATACACTGAACCTGATTGCACCCATTCTTTATATCCATTAAGTATTCTTCAATTGAGGTTATTATTTCAAGTCCACCTGTAAATCTGTTCAGTGAGTAGTGAGAGCACTGGACCTATGGTTTAAGACTTTGCTGCATTCAACTGCCAAAGTAAGGTATCCGGTTTTAAAAAAGAAACACTATTACTTTTTTTCTCTACCTTGTGTAATGTATTTAATGAAATGAACTAATTAATAGAACATTTTAAAGGTTTTCAAGCCTTGTTTTCTACCTTATTACTGTGGAGATTACATACACTTAATTTGGTGAATAAATTAAAATTCCAAAATCTTTGTATGTTTGCAAATATCTTGTAGTTATTATTGCTATACTTTCTTTACTAGGCCAAATTTAGAAGTTATGCATGGTTTCTGTTAGATCAGATGGAATGACAGATAACCTAGTGACAATTCACTGAATTTTAGAGAATTCACTAAATAACATAAATATTCTAAATTGCTGCAGTTATCTCCTACTTTCCCAGTAACTTTTTCTGGGAGGCAAAAGGCTCTACAAGTCTTTCATCTACATTAATTAATGTAGTTTTCCAAGGGTTTTAACATTTTAAACACTAGCACAGAAATAACAACTAACAACTATTAGGCTCAAAGTATGTGCCAAGACTGTGTTTCATATCTAATCCTTAAAACAGTACTACTATTGTTTTCTGCATTTTAAAAAAGAGGGAAGCTGAGACATAGAGGTTAAATAACTCGCCAAAGGCCAACACACTTGAAAGCAGCAGAGCTGGGATTTGAAACCCAAGTGGTCAGATCCCAGAATCTATACTCAAGAGATAACTGTCAAGCTTACAAACAACAGCTGTGCTAACACCAGGTCTAGGCAGTCAGACTTCATGAGACTTCCATGAAGTTTTACAGATCAAGTACCTAGTTCTCCTATGGGATATAAATGACATCAACTAAATGACCTGTTGATATCCTTGAGAGAAATTCTGAGAAATTCATTTATTTAGAAAATGATGCTACTACTAATTACAGTCCCTTTTAAGCAGATATTAGTGGTACTGAATATATTTGCTTAGTGAGGATGCAATATTAGTATTCCTGAATTTGATTCAATAAATATTTCAACTAAGCTTTTAGAAGCTATCTTTACGATTTGGGTTATCATTTCAAAATCCAATTAAGGTAACAGAAAATTTGTCAAAAGTTAAAAAAATATTTTGAATTGCATGAATTTTCCAGCTGTCATTTTCTATTGGATTCATCAAGAGTTCTCTTACCAGGTATAACATCTGAAAGTTAAGTGGCCCTAGATTTAAATAATGGTAAAATCACTGGTTCACTTATCCATTCAGAAGGAAAAAAGGGGGAAAGGATTAAAACGTTGACTGAAAGCATTGAAGGACATTGTGTTTTCTTTACAATTAAATATTGCATATTTCATCTAATTAAGTGGTGACTAAATGGAGACAAGAGTCTGATTTTATCCACAATTAATATTCATATAACCTAGTACATCACTGAACAGCATCATGAAAACAATTCCTCTTCCTACTTGGAAATTCTCTTTGCCTAGATTAGGGGAAGGCAAACTCGTGACCCCTGGCCAAATCCAGCTTGCTGCCTGTTTTTTTGTGCCCCATGAACTAAGATTTGGTTTCTACATTTTTAAATTGTCGATAAAAGTCAAAATAATACATCATGACATGTGGAAAGTATATGAAATTAAAATTTCAGTGTCCATAAAGCTTTATTGGAACATAAAAACTACATTCATTTATGTACTGTCTGGCTGCTTTTGCATTATTCAGGCAAAGTTAAAAAATTGCAGTAGAGACTTTAAAGTTTACAAAGCCTAAAAGTAAAATACTATTATCTGGCCCTTTTCAGAAAAAAGGTTGCCTGTCTTTGACTGAATTAGTCCCAAGGCCTTGCAGAGGATATGGTAGTTTGAGTTTTAAAAAAAACTGAATTTAAATGCCTTGAGGTAGGGAATGAGAGCTCTAATTCAATACTTCCCTAAACTTACAACCATTTATTGCCTTCATCCATTCACATTACTTGCTTGGCTTCTGAAGGCCTACTTTTTCTGTAGTGTCAGGAAGTAAATATGTTAAGACTTTACGAGTCAAGTGGTAAAATTAGGGATATTAAAATTACGATATTATGTAGGTACTTAAATAATAAGAGAAAACAAATTGCCACAATTTTTTATTGATGAAATATAATAATTGAGTATTTTTTTGAAATGTCTTCTTTTGGAGAATAATGTTTGCCTTGATTGGGGTTCTAAATTAGCGTTCCCTATCATCAAAATCAATTGCAAATGGCATCTTAATGACTTTATGCAATTTTACATAATTCATTTTTAAAAATGTGTTTTTACAGACAGGTACTGTCAATTACTGCAGTCATTCCAAGGAGTATGATTTTAACTGAGCACATTTACTTGGAACACATTTATAAAAGCCTATCAGTCTTCTCCTGATACTTGCCTTTTTGCATGTCATTTACATAGCATATTAATTACTTCCAGTGACTATTAGAAGCTCAATTGCAGTCAAATGAATTCTGAAATAAGGAAATTTCCTTTGCCCTTGTACCAAGGTCCGATAAATGCTGAACTCAGAAAGTACATCCACTGTTAATCGGTGTGAGAATGGAAATCTCGTGAGATTTTTAGTTTATTTTTGACAGCATAAGAAGTGAATAAAGCAGTGATATTATTTGTAAGTCAAATATTAGTTGTCAACACTACAGTGATATGTTTCACATATAAATTCTGTTTTGCCTTGTAATTTTAGATTGAATTTATTTAAGAAAAATTATTGAGGCTTCAGCAAAAGCCAATTTCCAAAGCCATCTAGTGTTCCATAGTGTTTAAGGGTTACTCTTAAGAAAATCTCAATCTCAGCCCCATCCAATCTCAAAAAATTACAATCATACTTTACCATTGCTAACTTAGGCAAGGTAAATCAGGATATTAAACTTTCTGACAAAAATTTAATGAACTGAAGAATATAAGTCCATGAAAGTGGATAAAGTTTACTGTTGACTACTAGTTCAGTAACACATGATAGAGTCAAGTATTTTCTGCAAGGTATTTGCTGATGAATAATACAAGAAAAAAAATTTTTTTTTAAAATAAAGAATAAAACCATAGGTTTTAAACACCTTACATTTTTGTAAGCTTTGTAAATTTGTCCAACTAAGTCCTTTTTCCCCACACAATTTTATGTTAAAAAAACTAATTTTAACTCATCTTAGCAGATTATACCTCAGGCTATACTGTACTAGTGTTTCCCAACTTTTAAAAAAATATTCTCACCTGTAATTGTCCCAGCAGACTATTTATTCATCGAGGCTACTGAATCTTCAGTTACTTTAAGCTCTGCATTGACACCTTGAATAAACATGAACTGAGCAGTACTGGTCACATGTCAACTCATCAAAAGCCAACGAGCCACTTCAATCATTTGCCTTTTACACTGACTGTTGATGTTGCTCCCACAGTCTCAACTCTGATCAAAATGCTAATTGTCAAAAGGCTAATATTAATTTTCTCTGGACACATGTCTTTGGCTGTTGCAATCAAACACAATTTAACTATTGGTAAATGACTTTCCTTACTTGGCTAAAATATGAGCCACTCAGAAACTTACTTTGGTTGCTGTCTCATTTTCATTTTTGTTTTTGTGGGAATATTCTATGGTAATAAGATATTCCCATTTTTAATTTTCTAATTTTTCTGACTGTTGCTTGCTTGTGGGTTGGGAATATTGTTATAAGTACATCTGGTTAATGCCAACATATAGTTTAGCTAATCTAGAAATGATCTGCCATCTAATTCAGTATCAAAATAATTTGCACTCCACAGTGCCTTAAGAGCATGACATAGGAAGTCTACTTTTGTTTGTCATGATAGAAATGCACTGGTAGTAAAAAATAAAATGTTGTGGTTTGCATTCATACATGGCAATCAAAATCCTGCTGAGTTACCAGCCGTGTTACTGTGACTGGTAGGGTGTGGGCAGCAGGGTGAGGTGGGGGCAGTGCCACGCTCAGTGTCACCCTGCAAGTACTCTACTGCACCAAGAAAGCAGCCTTAGAACATATGTAAACAAATGCGTATGATGTGTGCGAATAAAATTCTGTTTATGGACACTGAAATTTGAATTTCATATTAATTTTCACTTCACACATTGTTATTCTTTGATTCTTTTTCAACCATTTACAAACCTAAGAACCGTTCTTAACTTGCAGGCCATACAAAAACTGGTGGTGGTATAGATTTGGCCTGAGGGCACAGTTTGCCTGCTTTGGATCTAAATACTCTCATTTTTTATTATGTATACAATGACAGTGAATTGGTAGTGTAGGAGAAGTTATGTAAAATTTAGCCATAATCTTTAAGCAAAGTGAATTTTAGTTCTTTCCTAATTGGACAATTCACAGCTATTTTCAAAACTATTTTCCCAAGAGACAGACACAATTTTTAAACATTTATCTAATAAAAATCAGGAATATATTTAGCAGACTTATTTCAGTTAAATTTTAATTTGGTAATCCTGAAATTTCTTTAAGACAGCAAGAGCAAAATATAAGCAATCAATATTAAAGTAACCGAATGTTGAAATTTTATGAATTCATACAAATTATATTTCATTTACATAAAATCTACTGGGGAGATGGAGAATATATTTCCAATTAGGTGTCTGAAGCAATTTGTGTTTTTTCTTCTGAAAAGGCTTTATCTGTTCTCTGGCGTTTAAGAGGCGGGCTTTCATGATTGTCTGTAATAAATCAGAAAACCTATTTTACATAAGGTATTTAACATTTGAAAATACTTTTAAAAAGCAAATAATATAGACATCAGGTTGTTGGGGTTTTTTTTGGTATGGTGTATGGCAGGGTCACATTTCGTTCTTTTTCCATGTGAATATCCCGTTATTGCAGCACCATTTGTTGAATTTTTGTTTGTTTTTGGGAAATGCATGGGCTAGGAATCAAGCCCAGGTCTCCTGCATGGCAGGCAAGAATTCTACCACTGAACTACACTTGCACCCCACAGACATCAGTTTTTAAATTTTTAAGTCTAGTCAAAGTATACATGTAAAACCATATTACTGTGGATTTACCATTTTAATGAAATAGCCCTCTGTGAGAGTGACCAGTATATTAAAATTTTTTAAATTAAGAGAAGCCAGTCAAAACTGAATGTTAGAGGGGTCTTAAACTGAAATAATTAACTAGAATTAGTTAACTTCCCTATTTTCAATTTTGATAAATATCAAATATATTTGATAACCCCCAAAAAAGCTACACAAAAGGTAATACAGTTTACATTTAATTTCCCAGAAACCACTTACCTAGGTTTATGGTCTGTTTCTTGTAGAGTATAGCAGCAGGAATCTGAAAGGTGATGCACAGCATCTCCTTATTAGGGGCCACGTTTCTTACTAGGTGAACGGAACTGCACGCCTCCATCGAGATGCCTAGCACAGCCCCCGCTCGTTGCTGAACATCTTCAGCAGGATGAGCATCTTTGGAAAAGCTGTAGCAATGGACTATAGGAAGGAGCTCACTGCTGCAGGGCTGCCCATCTAAAAGTGATCGGAAAGCACTAAGAAACTCTATAGCCTTTGCTGGCAAGTTCATAACGATGTGTAGAGAGTGTTTTCTTTCTTTTGACAGTGGTCCCAGCTGCTGTATTAATTCTGCTCTGACTGGCCCTTGGAGGAAGTCTTTTCCGTCCAAGTTGAAGACTTTTACTTTTTGGTCCACTCTGTTTAGTTTACAGTTGTGCAATAGCCATTTATAGGATTCAGGATTGAGATCATTGGCAAATACAGTGCAGTTTTTTTTTGCTACTGGAATTGAAAAGGGCCCAACCCCAGCAAAAACATCAAATAGGACATCCCCAGGTTTGAGAAGTTCTGTAATACGGCTGTGTTCTGTAGAGAGACGAGGATTCCAGTAGACTTTTGAAAAATCAAACTCGTAGCTGTAGTTGTTTTCTCGAACCTGAAAAAGGTACCATGCTTTTAGTAAATCAGTCCTAAACACAGGCCACTGTGTTTAACCTGTATAACCAGGATACTGGTTATACACAGAGTGTGCACACACAGACATACACATTGCACACACAGATATGTATAAATTTACTACACTTAGGAGCAAAGAACAGTGCATTTAAGGGCCAGTTAATACCCTGCTTTAGATTCTTTCATGAGATGTCTTTTCTTCAAAGCAAAATGGCTATCTCATCTTAAAAGGCCATAAAATGGTTCCCAAATCACATAAGGAATTTTTCAGATAGGCTAATTGACTAGTTTAATACACTCTCTTATGAACCAGATGTAGAAGATTTATAATTTGAAATGATACACTGTACATATCTTCACAGTGGGCAGCTATGTTGTAGACAGCACTTCCACTGAGCAAATGAGCTTCCCTCCTTATTTGAATTTTTAGTTTTTAGTTTCTAAGAGGAAGGCATGATAATATGTCATTGAATTTTCAGATAGTTTGCTATGCTTTTAAACAGTTACTTGGAATTTGAAATTTTCATGTCTACAAATTAGACCCAGTATATAGAATGTATCATTCCCATGTATTCTTTTCCGAATTTGAATTTTCATGGGTTATAAATATATACCGTGATACTAAGTCTTGAACAAAATTAAGACTTTGTAAAACTTCTTTTGCGACTATAATAGACATGCTAGACCTAGAAAATAGTAAACAAAATTAAAATTATAGTGATGGAATGTAACCTTAAATATCATCTGAGCTCCTTATTATGTGGATGAAAAAACCAAAGGCTAGAGTGTTCTTAAGTTCTATAAATCTGAGAACTTACCTTCCATCTTCTGCTTTCCTGGACCTGAATCCTAAATTTGAACATATTTCTTTTCTCCTAATCATATCAGATATTGTGGTCATATTATTAAGGTTCCAGAGTTAAAAATGTTTCTGTAAGTTTCTCTAAATGCCCTTCCATGTATGAACTAGACAGTTTAAAATATCTTGGGATGATTTCCTTGAAATCTCCTTCTCCATACTTCTCTTTAAGCTCTTCAAAGTGAAGTATAGATCTTCTAAAAAAATAAATTAGATTCTTGGTATCCTTCTGATTTTACTCATGCTGTCTTTAGCATCTCATTGTTAGCATTACTTTGTCAGATTCACTTTTGGGAATCTCCTAACTCATAAAATATACAGCACTGAATTGCACATGAGCTCCTACACTTAAACTTAAATGTGATTCCAAAATGTGTGGAACAAAGCAATTACGCTGAGTGAATCTGTACATTTATTTTACAGTATAAAAGTTAAGTATGAAATATAAGAATATACCTTAGCTGACATAGGAAATGAATTACAAGGCACTAGCAAAATTATAAAAGTTTCTCAGAGCTTTTAGGTCCTGTCTCTGAGAAGAATGATACTATTTGCTACTAAAGAGTCAGAACCAAAGAATATGCATAATATTCAATCAGGGTATAATATATATATATATGAAATGCTAAGTGATCTCAGCATCTTAGTATTGGCTGAGATAAGCACGGTTACAAACCAACAGATTCAAATGCAAATCTTACTTATCATAACTGACTTCATGTATTATATACAGGCAGTAGGCAGTGAGGTTTTGGCATACAGGGAAAGACCATGCATGGATCTGGAGGAAGAATTCTGGCTCCAAGGACCCCACTCAGAGAATATTAATAACAAGAACCATTATCTTGTGAGCTTCTTAAGATTTATTATATTTAAAGCATTTATCTCAGAGCCTGGAAAACAGTAAGTGTACAATAAGTGGTATTTTAATATTCTGCTATTTCTAAATGATTGATAAATACTATTCAAAATATTCACCTAAGCCAATTTGGCTTAGAATCTTAAAAAGTAATTATTTTGTATAATCCCTCTCCTGAGTTCTTAAGAAATCTTGTTTAAATTCTTTAAGGGAAAAATTTAACCTATTTCCTAATTTGGGTAGAAAATTTCACATAGTATCAATACAGTTGTCGGAAGAGTTTGTCTTTAATAAAAGCTTATTATATCCAGCACTCCACAGAAGAATGAGAAAGTAGTTTGTATCTATATATTTTTTTGTATGCATTATGGTGGGGTCACATTTCATTATTTTTCCATGTGAGTATCCCATTATTGCAGCACCATTTGTTGTTAAATTTTTGTTTGTGTTTTGCTTTTTGTTTTTGGGGAAGTGCATGGACCAGGAAATAAATCTGGGTCTCCCATATCACAGGCAAGAATTCTACCACTGAACTCCCCTTGCACCCATGTAGCTACATATTTTAAATTATTTTTTCTTTGAAACATTTGTTTTCCTAATAAAAGAATATATGCTCAGTAGAAAAGTATGTCATCATCTTTATGACAAAGGTCACCAGTAAAGACACCAAATAGAAACATGCCCATCATTAACATTCTGATGTATATACATACTCACATAACCATGAGGAAGAACCTAGTATATACAGCATTACAATTTTTTCCAATTATATATTTAAGATAAATTCCTATAAATGGACCTGCTAGATCAAGGGATGTACCTAATTCAAAATTGCAGCATATTATCATATACTCTTCCTGAAAGTTGATATTGAATTTATACTCCCATCGGTAGTAAATATCTATGTCCAAATTCTCATTTATCACTGAGTATGATGAATACTTTTAATCTTTGTCATCTATTCTGATTCAAAACATTAATTTTGATATCCTGTACCAGGAAATAATAAAATCCTCCATACCTTGGCCATCATGTTTTCCTCTCCAGATAGCACTTCCATTTGGAAATTTCGGTAAGTACTGTCAATACTATTGATTTTATTTACTGCTGAGGTGATTCCTGGATTTTTGTCAATCATAACCTGGCCTAAAAGAAAAGATGAAAATTCTTAATAGGCAAAATAAAACTAAAATTGTAAATATGAAACTGAAATGGATTGTATTTTCCTTTGGTTTACAGCTGCATGTAGCCTATATAAAGTGGCATGCAATTCTAAAAATTTAACAGGTACTAAAGTCTGATAGTTTCCAGTACACATGCACAAAAATGTATTTGTACACTTTGAAAGAAAAATATTTGAAGAGTTTGGGTCTACTTAATATTTTTCCATGACTTTACTAAAAGTGGGAATTGGGAAAGAATGCAAAGAAAAGATGTAAGGACCCTAGGTAACAAAGAGTGTCAGGAAACACCAGCAAATACATCTGCCTGTCCCCACTGGCCTCAAATCAAAGGTTTGTTTTATTGTGTGCGTGAAACAAATGTCTGTACTTTGGAAATATGTGCCAGCAAAACTGTTTTCAAATAAAAGAAATGTAAATTCTTTACAGTCTTACCTAAATAAAATGCTCATTTACTTAAATTATTATTTTTGTCAAAAACTTACCAGAACAGACAAGCTACCAAGATAATAAAAGTCACTAGAAATGGTATATTGGTGATCTTTAATCAAAGCATATTTTTTGTTAGCAGTTAACAAATTTCTAAGAATCTAAATGCTATCTTATACATTGTATAAGGAAAGATAACTTGATTTGTAAATTACTAAATTACTCAATAATAGTTATGCTGAAATACAACCAGAATTTGTCCAACTCTTAAATATAATACCAATTAATTCTAATCAATCATTGTTCTTATCCTGTTCTGCTTCAGTTATCATAATTCAATTTTTAAGGTTAGAAGTTAGTATGAAATGGGTAAAGAAATTTTTTTTAAAAAGCTACTCAATGTCTAAAGTAAAAGTTTATAATTATCACAGTATAAGGTCTTACTTTTGACTTATGAATGCCCCCATATGAAGAAGAAATTTTAAAATAGGAATGTCAAATGAATTTTTGGGTTAGGACAGGCAATAACTCATGAGAAAGCCTAGACTTGACATTTGCACCCACTCACAATTATAAGAATCTGCTTAAGTGTTTACTATGTTACCACTATGCACTTTCAGTCCCTTTCATCAATAAAAACAAAAGAAATGCATATAACCCTACCCATGCAAAACAGCACTACATTTTAAAGTTGAAAATAATTCTCATGGGTTCTTACAATTACTCTCTCTGTATAAATAAATTAACCTGGTGAATGTACAGACATCAAATATTTATATAAGGACAGGTACGATTTCTGATTAGTTTACACCTTCTTTCTTATCCCAAAGAATAAGGGACTCAGGCTCAAACCTAGGCCTACAGAGATATGCAAAAACATGTTTTTAAAAGGGTAAGAATAAACCACTTTCATTACTCTACCCATAAGGCCAACACCCCTTTCCAGCATGAAGTTAAAATGACTATCGCCCAGATATCCCTGAAAACTGAGAGAATGGTCAGATAAGAGGGAGGAGGTATAACTGAGAAATCAGGATTTAACAAATGATTATGATTACTGACTCATCTAGTAGATTTTTGTTTTAATTTCTAGTATATTAGAATAGCCAGAAGTAAATACCTGAAATTGCTGAACCGTAATCCAGTAGCCTTGATCTTTGATAGCAATTGTATAACTATATAGCTTTTATTGTGTGATTGTGGCTGCAAAAACCTTGTGACTGGCATTCCCTTCATCCAGTGTATGGGTATATGAGTAATAAAGATATGAATGAAAAAAAAAAAAGGGTAGAAGTACTAAATCAGAAGCAAAGTATGATGCCCGACATAGAAGAGGCCCAATAAATACTAGTTCAATCACTGACAGCATGAGTAAACAGTTTCGTACTTGTGACTATACAACACCCAAACGTGTAACACCTGGTATCCAACACAGACCTGAAGGCCTAACACATTTTGTGCACCAAAATGAACTGTGTTCAATGCAGTTGACAAAGCAAGCGATTCAAGTTTAATCTTTGCTTACGTATTGGTGTACACAAAAGTCTGGGCCAATATTTATTTACAGTTTGCTATGTTTCTGGAGAGGGTATTCCAAAATGGCCCTCCAGGAAGAATACGTAGCTCAAGAGCCAGCCTAAAGTTAAAATGATAAAGTATCCTGCTTCTGTACTTCGGCATTTGTAAAAGTAATATTCAAAACTAAAACGAGAACCTGCCAATTGCCTTCTAGTACTGCGCATTATGACACACCTACCGATTAATTGCTTGAAAGGTAGGTGATGATCTCGTAGGTTCAGGTGTGCGATGTGTCCAACTCTGCTAAACCCTGAAGTCACATCTTGGCCTTCAGGAAGCACAGCTCTCAAGATTTCTTCCGACTTAAAGTTTTCATAGGTTAGTTCTAAATTATATTTAGATATTTGTGGATTTACATTAAGTTGCTTTAAAATAACGAGTTCTGCTTCCTCAAAGGAGTCATCAGAAGACACTTTATGGGGATCCAACATAATCAGCCTACCTTCTTCATTCTCTGGGTCTTCAATCACACGTTTTATACCTGGGCGCTGCAGAGCTGTCCTTTTAAGGGCTCGCATCAATTTATTGACAATTTCTTTCCTAACTTTAAGTATAGGAACGGTGACTGTCTTTTTAAAAGCTGTTCTATCAAGTTTTGTCATTCCTCGAACACCAGAGGGTGGTGAAAACAATTCAGAGTCTCTCTGATTTGTTTCTATTTCTGGCATACTTGAGAATCTTTTTCTTTGAACTGGTAAGAAAATACCAGGTACTTTGCTAAGCTTCTGTGTCAGCAATGTCCAAGCTAGTGGAATCAGTGATTTTGATTTAGTTACACTATAGCTTTCTACTTTCAGAAGTCTTCTTGAGAATCCAAATGGCTTCAAAAAATCCTGAAAAAAAAAAAACTATTCATTTAAAAAATATCATAAGGCTACATTAATCTACATGTTTGCAGGTGCCTTTGAGAATAAACATTTAAACTCTGTTTCAAATAACCCACTAAATTCTGATAAATAAAACTTCCAGGGCTGTGTGGGAATTACACTATCTCTTCCAAATAAGATGACTTTTCTTAGCGATATAAGATAAATTCGTGCTTGCAACTGACATGCTGCCAGGACAAAGGGCTTGGTGATCCATCAGCTTCCCTTGATGAAAGAATTTCTCCACCCACAATCTTCTTACGGAGTAAATCTGGGAAGGCCAAAATTTGAGTTAAAGAATTATCTCCGCATGAATTGGTAATTTATGACTTTACTAATGGCATATTTACTAGGAAATTCTTATGGGTGCTTATCTTACCAGGTGCTGTGCTAAATGCTTTACAAACATTGCCAATCTTGGGAGTTGTGCATTATCACATCCTCATTTTGTAAACGAGTCAACTACAACTCAGAAGTAGGTTAATTCACCCTAAGTCTCCCTGCTGTCAAGAGGCCGAGCAAGCATGAAAACCCAGGTCTGGATGACTTCAGTGCCTTTATTCTCAGTACACTGCTACGCCTTTTTGTCTGCAATGCTTTACTGTCACACGTCCTGTCTCCAACTAGAGGCCTCCCTGCATTTCGAGGACCAGGACTTCGCTGAGTGTTGCACGCACCTTCCATCACTCCCTCTGCATCCTAAACCACCCAGTGCGGAGCTGCACGCGGGAGGCCCCGCACGGGGAAGGCTCCGCACGGGGGAGGTTCTGCACGGGGGAGGCCCCGCAGCGGGGAGGCCCCGCACGGGGAAGGCTCCGCACGGGGGAGGTTCTGCACGGGGGAGGCCCCGCACCCGGGAGGCTCTGCACTGGAGAGGTTGTGCACGTGGGAGGACCCGCACGCGGGAGGCCCCGCACGGGGGAGGCACCGCACCGGGGAGGCCCGGCACGGGGGAGGCCCCGCACCGGGGAGGCGCGGCACGCGGGAGGCCCCGCTCCGGAGCCCAACGAGCAACCTCCAACTCCGCAGTCAAGCCTCAAACTGGGCTCCAGCGGTCAATCGGCTGTGCGAATGTGGGTAAATTATCTGATTTTGGATTTCCCCACCTGTAAAACAGAGCTTTTAAAAAGGTTAAACAGATGCCTCATTATGCAGCAGGCGGGCCCGGGCTCCGCGCCGGGCGCTCGGGCGACCTCGCGACGTGTCCGCCTCAGGGCGGCGCGCAGCGGAGGGCCCGCGGGGGCGGACTAGCATCGCCGCTAGCCGTCTCCGGTCCCTTGGCGCGGACTAGCATCGCCGCTAGCCGTCTCCGGTCCCTTGGCGCGGCGGAGGCCAGCTCACTAACAGCGCCGTCCCCGCCCCCGGCGTCGCCCCGCTGCGAGCTCGCCGACCAAGCCCCTCACCTCAGGCCCGGGCAACGCTTGCGGACAGCTCGCGGGAGGCTGGGCGGGGCCGAGCCGGCCCTCCGTGACGTCATCACCCGCCGCCGCCGAGGCGCCGCGTCATCCGGCGCGCCGAGTCCCTCTCTTCTTCCAGCGTGGTCCGGGCGCCCGGAAGGCCCGCGAGCAGAAGCCCCGCCCCGGGTGCGGCGCGCGACGCGAGCTCCTGGCCGGGGTACCGCGGGCGAACTTGGCCCGCGGCAGCCAGCAGGATGGAGGTGCCTTGGGGAAGCATCGCTGCCGAGCCGGGCTGGTACCTCACTGCCCAGCAGCCGGAGGAAGCGGAGGCGGGGGAGTTGAGCCCGTTGCTAAGCAACGTAAGTGGACTCCGGCGGCCTCCGGGTTCCCCCGAAGCGTCCGCCCACCTAAGACCGCGGAAAGAAGGGGGACAGCACCGGTGAAGGGGGAAACCGGGACCTGAGCAGGGGCGTGGAGCCCAGAGGCGGTACCCGAGATTGATTTGAAACCCAGCGGAGTTCATGAATGTGACGGCGGTAAAGGTGCAGGCTCCTGTGCAAGCGGCTGGGGGCCCAGGCGCGCAGCCCTGGGGCTGTTGGACTCATTGCCGGTTGTTAGGATCTTTGTCAGCTTCCTGTTTCCACTCGTCTCGTCGCAGCTTTGCAGGAGTCACAAGGTCCCCGACCCCCTCCTCGCCTTAGTTGTTGGGAGGCGGCGAACAGGCTGATGTAGAGATCCTTAGCGGTGGAGTGGCGGGGCCGGCTAGGACATGCCTGCCGCACCCCTGGCCCTAAGCTTGTGTGATGGGCGCTCGGCTTTTACACTCAAGTCTCTGGCCAGTGAGTCTCTAGGACTTTCACACACTGCTTGGGTGTTTTCAGGGATAGCTACGCCAGCGCAACGTGAATTCCTTCTTTTTCAGTTTCTGTTGTCATTGCAAGGCGTTTCTGACCATCCCTCCAGTTGAGCGGAGCTGATTCGTACAGTGTATAAATAGAAATTAGTTTTGCAGGCCTAGTAATTGGGGAACAACAGTTGCCTCCCGCAGCCCCAGGCTGACTCAGGAATTCTGCAGGAATCACATGAGCCCTCCACTTGGTCCCCACCCCGTTCCTGTCTTGTCTTCCTCTCCTGCAGTCAAGAGTAGTCTTAGCTCTTCCTGAAACTAAGTACCTTGGCCAATGTATTCCTGCAGATCTTCCTAGAAAACTCTGGACCCTTGGAGCTGTGCTAGTCGGAGGTGGGAAGGAAAGGAAAGGAAACCAGTACTGATGGTATTCACGAGACTTTTTCAATGATTTCTTGACCAAATTTGGACAAACATTTCACTGTTAAATTTGTGTGTGTTTTAGGAGCTTCACAGACAGGGATCCCCCGGTGTTTCATTTGGTTTCTCAGTGTTTAATGTGATGAACGCCATCATGGGAAGTGGCATCCTTGGCTTAGCTTATGTTATGGCTAATACAGGTATTCTTGCATTTGGGTAAGTTTTTTTTCTTATCTTACCATCACATTTTTTTTTCATTTTGATACTACACTGGGAAGCGAAGAGATAAATTCTGGATAATTTCTAGCCAAATCAGTTCTGGGCTTTTAGCATTTTTCTTGCTAATCTTATATTGTTGCTAGTCTGTAGCTTCGAAGAATACCATACATTTGTATGTTTTTATCGGAAAATTTGGTTAATTTTTAAAAGTGGAAACTCCATCCCTATCATTTATAACTTTAAGGAACTTATTTTTGTCAAATTGGTCAAAGTGAATCAAAGTTTATCAGCTGTACAGATTACTCATAAGTAGAATTTTGTGAGTGAAAAATAAAGCCCACAGTCTTGTCATTCATCTCTTCTCTTTATCTCTTCCTATTGTTAAATAATTTTTGCTTTGCATTCCGAGGCCAGGCATGTGTCCTATGACTATTCTTTTTCATCTTTTAAGATGCAGGTCATATGCCAGTTTGCCCAAAATAGAAGACATTCCTGGTCTTTTTGTGCTTTCATAGTACTTTGAATAGCCGTTCCATTATTATAATGTAATGTGTTGTAGTGATTTGTTTGCAAATTAGCTGCCCCACTAAACTCTGTATCCTTTAGGATAGAACCATATCCCTAGTATCTAGCACCATAGCTAATAGAATGAATGCACAACAAGTTGGTTTTGTTTTATCAATAGAAGCAGACTTATTTTACTAGGCAATTTAAAATACACAGAATCTTATTTAGGTTTATTTCTTGATTTTATTCCAAATTTCTTGATAAGTGAACCGATTTTTGTTAAGTAACCCAACTTGCCTCTGTATGGAATGTATTCACACTCCTAAATTAAACTATATATGACACTTTAGGCAAGACAAAATCAGAGTATTTTTTGGTCTCCTTTGAAAATCATGTCTTATACATGGGTATTAATGTGGATGTATGTCATTGAATGTGTGTTCACAAAATCATTGCAATTTCCTTTTGCTGATGCCAAATTGTTGCTTTGTGAGGGCTCTGGTATCAGTTTAATGCCACTGAACTTTCACTCCTCAATTTTGCTACTTTTTAACAAGTGTTAAGTATTAAATGGACCATAAAGATAGAATTTCTTCAACTACCTGGACGGTCCATTGGAGAAGCTCTCTTTAGAAGCATGTCCTTAGTGAGACATGCTTATCTCCCCGAGAATAAGTAGGGATTATGCATGTTATTTCTTTTCTCAGTGTTGGTGAGAGGTACCAGTTGTTACATTGCTTACACATATTTCAAATCCTGGCATTAGAAGTATGTTAGTTGAGCTAGTTTAGTTTGGTGATAGTGTGTGTATTTTATAGATGCTAGGAAATCCTGGCTTAATTCATTTTTATAGGTGAAGGTTTGATAGGAGGTCCTCATTGGAAGAGGGGATGGAGGGAAGGGAAAGGAGAAGACAGTGAGATTTCATAACTCAAGCTTCTGTTTCATCTTTGAGTAGAAAATCATAAAAGGGAACTATTACAAGACCATTGAATGGCTGAACCAGCAGTCATCAGAGCAGGCAATAGTGCCAAATGAGGAAATTGGTTTTGGCTCAAATAAAGTTTATTTCATGTCTGATTTTAAAAGCAGTATATTTTTATTTAAATAAAATTTGTTAAAAGAGGGTGCAAGAATTCAATTGAACCTGCCATACAGGAGACCCAGGTTCAATTCCCAGCCCATGCACTCCCCTCCCCCCTCGCCCCACACCCCCCAAACATTCAACGAATGGTGTTGCAATAATGGGATAGTCACATGGAAAAAGAATGAAATGTGACCCATACAGCATACAGCATACCAAAAAAAAAATTATTAAAACGAAAGTAGAAAAGATACAGAAATACTCATAGTCTAACATATTCAAAGATAGTCCTTGTGAACATTTGAATATGAGGAAATTTGTTTTTGTGGTGAAATATAAAAAAGAAACCTTTGGGGGTATCTGACCATGTATTCTTTTATATTTTAGTTTCTTGCTGCTGCTGATTGCTCTCCTGGCTTCTTACTCAGTCCACCTCCTGCTTAGCATGTGTATTCAGACAGGTGCGTAGAGATGCGCTGCCTCATGTGACACAGCAGCTCCCGAGGTCGTGTCTGCACACAGGTTTGATGCCTGGAATTAGACTTCCCGTGGGCATGCGTCTTATTAGGGAGGGTTGTTGAAATGGAGAGTATCTATGAACAGAATAGGAGGATCAGACGAGTGTTCTTATCTGCCTTTCCCCACAACTCACAACATAATTATCTTTTATTTTTTTTTATTTACTTTATATTTATTAAACATACCAACATACAAGCAACAAACATTCTTACCATATGATCATTCCATTCTACACATATAATCAGTAACTCACAATATCATCACATAGTTGCATATTCATCATCATAATCATTTCTTAGGACATTTGAATCAATTCAGAAAAAGAAATAAAAAGAAAACAGAAAAAAATTCATGCATACCATACCCCTCACCCCTCCCTTTCATTGATCACTAGCATTCCAATCTACTAAATTTATTTTAACGTTTGTTCCCCCATTATTGATTTATTTTTAATCCATCTACAACATAGTTGTCTTGATTAGAGTAGCGTAGGGGAGGAACCTGATGGTATTTAAGTAGCCAAACCTTACACTCATGGAGAAGCAGTAGACAGATAATAATTCTGATCACATTTCCTCAAGGAAAGCCCTCCCAGATCTATTACTACTTTCCCTCCTCCCTCCTGCCTGACAGAGGTTAGGGCAACAGAATTGGGACTATTGGAGACAAGGTTACGAAGCTTTGGATTCATTTGATAGGTTTTGTCTTTTTATTTGCAAGTCTGGAATAAGGTGTTTTTCCTAAGTGGAAGAAGTATATGCAATTTGGTGTAATATGTGTGTGTATATATACATATTCCATTTCTTCCATTTGGAACTTTATTATGCATTTCAGTCATGTATTCAATAAGGCCTTTCAAGTCGCAGTAAGTAAAATATGATGAATTGCAGCATTGCTTTTATAGGACTTTCCCTTTGCATTAACAAATATTCTGTGTTCATCAGCCTGCTGATTTTATCTGTTTAATCTCTTCTGTCTTCAGATTAGATCAGTTATACCAAAGTTATTGGTTTAACTCTTATTTGGGTGATTCAGTTTATTCTATCTGGCTTTGTGGTTTCCAGAATTTAAGAAGCAGAATAGATACATCAAATAGGTAAAAGTGGAATGCCCTGGCTGAAACAGGACGGAGAAGCCCAAATTCTCAAACCTTTTGAGAATTCCAGGACCCCTCAGAAGGCAGTTCTAAAACCAGTGCTCTAGTGTGTTTTCCTGAAACCTGGCTATGCATTAGAAACACCTGCAGATCTTATAACATAGAGTTTTTTTTAAGTCTCATTGATTGAAATTCCAGAAATCTGAGGTGGGGTTAAGGAACATGTTTTTAATAAACCTCCCAGGTCATTCATATGCAAAACCAGATTAGTATCCATAGTCCAGGGTTGTAGCCTATATCAATACCTTTGGCCCTTTAGCCTACAAATGTGTGTTTCAAGGGCTGGGATAAAAATATAAACAGATGAGAAAAATATGAAACAATGCAAATATTGATCTCAGAGTGACAAGTGTTTATACCAGCATCCTGAATTCAGGGATGATAGCATTAGATGAGTATATTTGTAAATTCTGTTGAAACCTGACTGGAATTTTAATAATATGTTTTGAAATTCTGTTACTTCGTGTGAAATAATTATTTTTACCTACTTATGCTACTCTCTAATAAATGATTAATACTCGAGTCAATTATGTGACAATTATTTCTCGTCAATTATTTCCTCTTTAACTAAAATGTTTTGTTTTATTAATTTCAATTATTTGGGAGAAATATTCAGTTTATGGAGATTCTCAAGTAATATTAATTTTTCTCCTCTCCTTCACTTCATCTATATTTAACTTTAAAATTCTGATACTGTTCTTTTCTCTGCTACTCTGGAACATTATAAGGTGATACAACTGTTTCTCTTTCTTTTCTTTGATTTTCCTAGCTTGCTTGGGTCCATGAACTAACTTCTTCATGGTTCTTCATAGACACTGGTGTACCTGTCTTCTGTTGATTGAACTCCTTCAGTCATTGTAAAATTCTCTGTGGAGGTAGGCTTTTTTTTTTAAATACTTACACACATATAGAAGAATAGCAAATAGTATGTATCTAATTTTTTCCTTCAGTTTATTGGGCTGTTAAACACAGTATTATGTTCATATCTAATTAATTGGTCAGAAAGGGCTATCAGAAACCTTTACAAAATAACTTCTCCATTTATTTGCCTGGAAATAAAATGTGAGGGAATTTTTTTTATCTTTTTGAAAGTGAAGGATTTCTTCAAATGAAAGATTTCTGTTTTTGATTACATACAGGGTTTGGGGTCTGTCAGGAGTTTTCTCAGAAGCTGATTTGACACATGTGCAGTGTGAAAGGATTATGTACACTAGAAAGGCCATGTTTTAATTCTGATCCAATCTTATGGGAGCAAGCATTTATTCTAAACCCTGTTCAGCACTATATAGGTTGGAAACTTGATCAAATTATTTCCACAGCGATGTGACATACCCAATTGTGGGTATTAACTTTTGATTAGAGGGAGATGTGACTCCACCCATTCCAGGTGGGTCTTAATTAGTATACTGGAATCCTTTAAAACAGGAAACATTTTGGAGAAAGCTAGAGATCCACGAGACACAGAGCCCCCCCCTCAGCCAGGCACCTTTGGAGGTGAAGAAGGAAACCCTCCACCCCTGCCCTAAGGTGAACTTCAGGAAATGGAAAGCATGGAGAGAAAGCTAGCAAATGTTGCCATGTTCACCCTGTGCCTTTCAAGTTGAGGGAGAAACCCTAAACTTCATCGGCTTTCTGGAACCAAGGTATCTTTCCCTGGATGCCTTAGATTGGACATGTCTATATCCTTCTTTAATTTGGACATTTTTTGCAGCCTTAGAACTGTACACTTAAAACTTAATAAATTCCCCTTTCTAAAAAGCCATTCTGTCTCTGTTATATCACCTGCCAGCAGCTAGCAGACTAGAACAGATTTTGGTACTGGAGAAGTGGGGTGTTGCTGTGGTTTACAAATACCAAACATGTCAGAATGTCTTTTTAAGTGGATAAGGGGAAGATTCTGGCAGTGTTGAGGAGCTTGATAGAGAAGGACCAGAATGTTTTGAAGAGACGGTTGGTAGAAATGTGGACTCTAAAGGTACTTCTGATACGGCCCTAGACAGAAATGAGGCTTGTGTTATTGTAAACTGGAAGGAAAGCAATTCTTGTTTTAAAATGGCAGATAATCTGGCAAAATTGACTAGTGGCTTTGGCTTGGAGGCAGATTTTAAAAGCCATGAACTTGGAAATTTAACAGAAGAGATTTCCACATTAAATGTGGAAAGTGCAGCCTGGTTTCTCCTTACAGCTTATAGTGAAATGAGGTAGTAAAGAGTTAAGCTGAGAACTGAACTCTTGGGTACAAAGGAACCAGAAACTTCCGTTCTGGAAAATTCTGGGCTTCCAGGAAGGGAGACCCCAGAGAATGGTGCCCCACATGAGAATTTAACCAATGTGGAACCAGTCAGCCATATCAGGAAAAGCCAGAATTGGAGATGGCCATAACATTGATCTTGTCATTGCCAAAATCACATCCCCTCTAAAGTCTTATTTTCAAACATCCTACCACAAACACCTCCTATTTTTCTAATTCATTCCTTCAAGTTCTCCAACTCTGACAACCTGTCATTCCCACCAGGACTTGACTTTATTGATCCCACCATCCTTTCACTGTCCCTCACCTCTTCATGTCCTTATTTCCCTCTGCTCAGTTGGGGTTTCATGGTGGGTTACTATAATCATTCCCTTACCCCTCCTTCACATCAACATACTCCTCTGGCAGATTCCCAACCGTGGTTAAATACAATTCTGCCTCCTTCCTTCATGCACTTGTGTAACTGAATGCCTGAAGAAAAACACTGTACCACTGTCATTCAGTTTCTAGTGGACCCAGGATGCTACCCCACAATTCTAATCCACTTCTTCAGTCTATTCACTAACTTTCTCTGTTATCTAGGAAATGACCTTTTCGTATTTTCTCCTTCCTCTCAAACTCCTACACGTACACCTCGATTTTCACTCTTCACTGATATCCTTCCTATTTCAGAGAAAATAGGGGCGCTCTTACACGAGCTTCATGAACTCCCTCCACCGCCTTCAGCGCTCGCATCTTCAGCTGTGACCATGCACTCTGTCGCTGTGGACAAACTGTTTGAGTTCCTGTCTAGGACTAGCCCTTTGTCTTAGGGCATGATCCCATCTGCTCTACTCAAGACCTCACTCCATCCACTTTCTCCTCTCTCTCCTTTATTATCATCTTTGGTCGTCTCTACATTTTCTTCCCTGTAAGTATATAAATAGCCTGCAGTTTCTTACATCTTAAAAATACCTCTTTAACTCCATATTCCATTCAACCTTCTGCTCCATATCATTTAAACAAAATTCCTTAAAAGAGTTGTCTGTAGTAGATGTCTCCACTTCTCCTCCTGGTCTCTCTTGAATCCATTCCAATTAGGCTTTTCCCTGTTATTCAGCCGAAATTATTGTTGTACGAGTGAGCTCATGTTGCTAAACCCAGCATTCAGGTCTCAGTCGTCATCCTACTTGACCAGCCAGCAGCATTTGACAGATAATCCTTTTCTGTGAATGATCCATCGTGAAACCCTTTATTAACACACTCTCTTGGTTTTCCTCCTATTTCACTAAAAAGCTTTCTCTTTTCTTCTGCTGAATCCTCTTTATCTTCACATCCTCTAAATATTGGAGTACCCGTGGGACTATTCCTCTGATCTTTCTGTTAATACTCACTCCCTTGGTGGGCTCATATGGCTCTCGTATTTATATTTATAGCCTGAAACTTTTCCCTGATCTTCAATCTCATATCCAACAGCCTCTGTGACATATCCACTTGGATGTATAATATCCATTTCAGATTTACCGAACTCTCTTTTTACTGCCAATCGATATCTTCTACTCTTGTCCCATCTAAGTAAATAGTAACATCTTCCTTCTAGTTGCTCAAGCCAAAAAGAGGAGTCATTCTGGACTCTTCTTTTTTTCTCATACTCATTGTCTAATCCATGACATCTGTTGCTCCTCCCTTCAACAAATCAGAATCTGATTACTTCTCCCTCTGCTGCAATCGCCTCATCCAAGCTTCCATCAATGTAATAGCTTATGTATGTATTTGTTTCCTACAGTCTGTTCTTAACAATTCAACCAGAATGATCCAATTACTATAAGTTAAGTTGAGTCACTCCTTTGCTCAGTCTTCCAGTGGCTGCCTAGCTCACTCAAAGTGAAAGCCAAAATTCTTGCAATAGCCCAGAAGTCCTACATGATCTTGTCCCCATTTATATCTCTGATTTATCTCCTACTCTCTCCTTCACTTGGTTGTAGCTACTATTATTTCACGTAATATACTTTCATATCATTTACTGTGTGCTGGGCGTGATTCTAAGGAATTTGCAAAGATTGATACATCTAATCGTCATAGTAATCCTATGACATAACTACCATTATTATTCCCATTTTTAAATAAGGAAGCTGTGGCACAGATTAGTTAAAGTAACTTGTCCAAGGTCCCAACTAGGAAATACAGAGCTGGGATCTAGACCCACACAGTCTGGCTCTAGAATTATCCTAGATATCTAGAAATATCTAGAGCTGTATTCTTCAGACTTGCTGGATAGTCTCCTTCCTCCATACCTTTGTACTTACTGTTCCTTCTGCCTGGAAGTTTCTTCCCAGATATCCACATTGGCTTGCTCCATCGCTACCTTTAAGCCTTTGACCAGTCTTACTTTTTCCATGAGTCTTCTTAGACTCCATTATTTAAGATTGCAGCTGGATCTACTCCCAAACACTATCTGCCCTCTCCCCAACTCTTTTTTTTTAATAGCCTTTTTTATAACCTGGCATTCTATATATTTTACATATTTTTTGTCTTTCCTCCACTAGAATATAAGTTTGTCAGGAAAGAGATTTTAGTCTGTTTGTTCACTGTTAATCCCAATTGCCAGTAACTGACGCAGAATAGACACTCAAGAAATATTTGTTGCATGACTGATGCAGGGATGTATGAATGAACTGAGTGCATCAGTTCAGAGGTGGGCATGTACAGCAAGCGCCAGGGCAGTAGGTTGATCCAGGTAATTTAAGTCAGTACACATAGAAGGGCTTCATGGAGGAATGTGATTTTAATTTATTATTCCGAAAACGTTTATTGAATTACTTCTATTAACAGACTCTTATAAATAATGGGAATTCAAAGAGGAATAAAATTCCACCTCTGATCTTCAGGAAACCCTAGGATGGTAGGGAGACAGACATAAATTATTTCTGCAATGTGCCAAAATATTAAAGATATGTACAGTGTGCTCTGGAAACAAAGAAAAAGAATCTAACTTAACCTCGGGAGGTCAGATTGGGTTCATGGGTTTCTTTCTAACTGCCTGTTCCTTCTCAGTCTCAAGCAGAGTTCCTCTTCAATAACTGTTCATGTTGTGAGATATAGAGGTTTTAATTCTGATTCTACTACTTGTAGTTATGTGACTGTAGGCAAGTCACACAGCTAGTAAATAGTGAAAAAACTATTTAACCTCTCTATGCATTAAGCCATTAGTTTGATTTCATTTTCTGGAACAATAAAGTTGTGTTTTAATTTGAATAATTAAGAACACATTTAATTTATTCAAATTTAGATCATTGAAATACCAGTTATTTTTGGACCCTTTCAATATTATGATTTTTGCTTATAGAAATGTTACTTGTTTTTTTTCATGTTTATTAAGTATCCAGTCTATACTTTTTTTTTGCATGGGCAGGCACCGGGAAATGAACTCAAATCTCTAATGTGACAGGCGAAAAATCTACCACTGAGCCACCGTTGTACTGCCCCAGTCTGTACTTGTTTTTTGATGTTTAAAAATAAAACAAACCCTAAGTTAAATTCTTTGTTAAGTACTATTCTGATAACTTGCTCACTGAGAAACTGATACAACATAGGTCATTTTAAAAGCAGGTATTGGGCATATCCCCATATGTAACACTGAAATAAAAGCCTTTTTGCTTTAAATTCTTGGAAGGAAGTTTATTTTTGTTTTTATTTTTAAGAAGGGACAGACAAATTTAACCATAAATATACAGGAGGGACGCTGAAAATGAACAATAAACGTTTAGTTTAGGTAATCCATGCTTAGCATGTAGTAAATGTTCAATAAATGATTGCTAGCATTGTTATTATTGGTCTTTCTTGATTGACTGTACGTTATTGAAATACAGAAAATGATGACTTAAACAAGATAAAGTTTATTTCTCTCCCATGGAAGAGAAATCTGTAGGTAGGTTGTCCAAGGGTGGAATGGTTGATCCATCAAGGACATAGGCTTCTTCTTTTCTCACTCACCATTCTCATGTGTATCCCCTCCACCCCTGCACCCCCCCTCACCCCCATCCTTGAGATCCGGAATGACTTCTAGAACTCCAGTGATCACATCCACATTCTAGGTATCAGGGAGAGCAAAAGGGACCTCTTCTCAGCTGAATCTCATGATTTCTATTTATATCTCGTTGTCAAAGCTTAATCAAATGGCCATACTAAGTTGCAAAGGGGCATGGAAAATGCAGTTTTTATTCAAAGTGGCAATGGGCCTAACTAAAAGTAAGGGTTCTATTACTCAGATAGTAGGGGAGAAATAACTAGCAGTCTCTGCCTCACCAGTTTTCTGTCTTTGGCCGTGCTTATAACACACTGTCACTGAATAGTATTATAAACTGTGATGACTTATTACCAATTCTGGGCTGATAATTCCAATCCAAGATTTTTAGATTCACATATGAGCTACAATTGGATCTGTCCATTAGATGTCCCAGAGACATTTTAAGCTCAGCATGCGCAAAACTAAACTCATCATGTTTCATTCCTGACCCTTCAAATGTTTTCCTTTCTATATCCCTTCCTCAGTTAATGGTACCTTCCAGCTTAAATTTTATAGCCCCTTCACCTCACATTCAATCAATTACCAATCAATTTTGTAAATATTTCTCAGATCTAATTTTCTTCTTCCTTACTGCTACTGTACAGTTCAGGCCATAATCACCTGCTGGAATTACAACTGAGTTGTATTATAACATGCATTTAAGTTATTTGAATTCAAAAAGGGGAAGGAGAAAACAACAGTTTAAGTAGTGTTGGGCAACTCTGCCTACTTTCCACTGAATGAACGTACGCTTTTCTGGGGAGTGAGCGTGAGGCAGGAAATGGTACGCCCTTTGTCAGTCAGCTTTTATTTTTTTCTTTAAGGCTGACATTTATTGAACTACTGCTTGCTCAATGCTGTTTTAAGATATTTACATGTATTAATTTAATCTCATGACAACCATGAGATAGCTACTATATCCACTTCAGAGATTAAGAGACTGAGTTACTGAGAAATTAAGTAGTTTGCTCAGTGTTGCACACCTTGTCAGTAGAAGAGCTGATATTTGAACCAGGCAGTCTAACTCCAGAGTACACTTTTACACTTTACGGCCATTTTCTCATCTGTGCCAGTTGGAATCTGTGCTGAACTCCAGAAATGTCATGTCCTTTAGTCCTCCTGGCTGGGAGCTTTGTGATTGTTCCCATGGAGATGTGACCCACTCAATTGTGGGTGGTAACTTTTGATTAGATGACCTCCATGGAGCTGACTCTACCCACTCCAGGTGGGTCTTGATTAGTTTACTGGAATCCTTTAAAAGTGGAAGCATTTTGGAGAGTCCCTTTTTAGAGCCACCAGAGAACCAACAGGTGGAGATCCCACAGGACAGAGACCTTTGGAGATGAAAAAGGAAGATGCCCCTGGGGGAGCTTCGTGAAACAAGAAGCCTGGAGAGAAAGCTAGCAGATGCTGCCATGTTTACCATGTGCCTTTCTAGTTGAGAGAGAGACCCTGAACTTCATTGGCCTTTCTTTTTTTTTCACAGCTGCTCTACATTTTCAGGCAGTTTCCTCCAGCCTCTCCATTACACCTTTTTTTTCTTCTTTTATTTTTTTAATTACCAAAAAACACCAAATGCAAACATTCCTATTTTGATCATTCCATTCTACATATTAATCAGTAATTCACAATATCATCACATAGTTGCATATTCATCATCATGATCTTTCTTGGAACGTTTGTATCTATTCAGAAAAAGAAATAAAACGAAAACAGAAAAAAAAATTTATACATACCATACCCCTTATCCCTCCCTTTCATTGATCACTAGCATTTCAAACTAAATTTATTTTAACATTTGTTCCCCCTATTATTTATTTTTATTCCATATGTTCTACTCATTGGCCTTTCTTTAGTGAAGGTAACCTCTTATTGGTGCCTTACTTGGACATTTTTTTATAGGCTTGCTTTAATTGGGACAATTTCATGGCCTTAGGGCTGTAAACCTGCAACTTAATTAATTCCCCCTTTTAAAAGCCATTCCATTTCTGCTATATCACATTCCAGCATCTTGCAAACTAGAAAACCATCGTTACAGAAACCTGGAGTTTATTCTCTGGAGAAGGTGAAGCAAAAAGACTGGACTCATAGATACACTAACTATAGTTAAGGACCGTGTCATCTTACTGAAAATAGGAGTATTAAGTGAAAGTCTCCTAACTGAAGGGGATTCCCAGCCTCCGTGCTTCTTGGATTCTGAGAATGCTAATACACAGCCTTTTCGCAGTTAAGGGAGTGGAGAAGTATACTCTAGAATCTCACTTACCAAAAAAACCCACCTTTCACTACAAATAGTTAGGGTCCTCCAAGAAGCAACTGGGTCCCTCCTCCTTGATCGTGTTCTCATTAAGCCGATTACGCAGTAGGCATCACCCATGCTCACAGAGCTACTGTTTAACCTTTTTAGTGCCACAGATTTAGGTAAACAGCCAAGTGTCACTAAACATTTGAGGGAGATGTTTGACATGAAAGATATCCACTAAAACAACCATAAACAAACCAACCAATGCATAAGGAAAGAAAGAAGCAAACTGAGAGAAAAAGAGGAAACAGATGAAGCAGGGACCAGATGAAAACTTGAAAAAGAACTGTATTTAATAGCCTCTGAGAACTGAAAGAAGATATTGCTTGGAACAAAAACAAATTATAAAAAGGGTGCATTCAGAGAACACATGAGCCCTAGAAATTAAGAATAAAATAAAAATTAATTTAGTAGTTGGGTTGAATGAATTAAGGAAATTTCCTCAGTGGGGAGGTGGGGGAGGAATGACAAAGAGCTCAAAAATAGGGGAGAATGGATGAGAAAATTAGAGGAAGGGTCCTGGAGGTTCAATCACAAATAATGGAAATTTTATACAAAGAGAGAAGAGGTGAAATGGAATGTTATAAAATTATCATTGAGGATAATACAAGAACAGTTTTTGTAACTGAAGGATATTAGTTTCTGGATTGAAAGGGTTTGCCTAGTATCCAATATAGTAGTTATCATAGAACCCACACAAAGGCACTTCATTGAGAGAAATCAGAAACCTGTTTTATAAAGAGAATATTCTAAAAGCTTTCAGAGAGGAGAAATGAACAAAAAATGTCTCATACAAAGAATCAAGAATAATAATAGCAAATAATTCCCTAGAAGCAATACTATAAATTAGAACACTATAAAGCAATACCTTGAAAATTCTTGGGGAAATTGATTTTGATATAGAGTTCTGTAACCAGCCAAACTATCATTTAAGTTTGAAAATAGAATTATGGCATTTTCATACCTTCAAGGCCTTGAAATATTATCCCCCATGCACCCTTACTTAGTGAGCGGTGAAAGCTGCCCATTAGCAAAGTTGGAAAGTAAAGTAAAAAGATACAGGGCATCCAGCAACAGGGGAGAACTGAAGAGAATTCTCAGGACAAAAAACTGAGCAGCATATCTAAGAGCACCCTCTAGAAGAGAGCTGTTCTCTCCATAGTGGTGCAGCCACATTTTTAGGCTTGTGTTCAGGATGGAAACCTTTTCTCACGCCTCTGTCTGATGGGGGTGCCTCTCCTCTCTGTCCGTCTAGCTCTCATTTGCACCAACAGTACCTGAGTAGGCTAGCAGTCAGGTCTGGCTCTGACAAAAGACTAAGAATAAAAAAGCAAGAGCTTAAGCTGAGACAGTAACAGGGAGAATAAAAGTGAATGTGGAGAATAAGGTAGAAGGAAACATCTAGGATGTCTCCTAGGTTTCTGTCTTGGGCCACTGGGTTGATGATACTGTTTTTAAAGAAGTTAGGGACACAGTAGGAGGAGTTAGTTTAAAGTGAAAATGAGTTCAGTTTTAGACATATGGTCTTTGAAGTATTTTTGGGTGGACAGATCATAGAACTGAAGCCCAGGATAGAGGTTCATTCATTCATTCATTCAATACTCTTTATCTGATGGAAATGCAGAGGTAAATCAGACCCAGTTTCTTCCCTGAAAAAGGGTATAGTCCAATAGAAGAGGTAAATGTGTTAACAAATAAATTTATTATGTAGTGTAATAAGTGAAACACTTTAAATATATACCAGGGACAGTAATAGCTTAGAGGACGAAGCGTTTGCCCTGCCTGGGTTGGAAGTGAGAGTCCGTAAATACTCCTAGAGAACTGGGGTGAAAAGGAATTTGACTAGCAGAAATGGCAAGAGAATATTCCAGTATGTGCAGAGATAAAGCACATTGTATTCAAGGTACCAAATATTGTTTGCTATTAATGCATGTGGTGCAAAGGAGAAAATGAAGCTGGAGAGGTTGACAAGTGTCAGATCCTAAGGAACTTTGAGTTTGCTGAGGAGGTAGGAAGCCACTGAAGGAGGTGAAAAGAAAATTTTTAGCAATGAGGAAATAAATGAGGATTAAAATGGCCCCCTGAGCTCCCCATTTTGTTCTTTCTCCTCTGGAGCAGTGATTCTTAATTCTATCAATCCCAACATCCTCTTTTTAAAAAAATATTTTGTAAATTCTTAGTTTACTATCCTAAAATGAAATTCCCATAGGTATTGTAACCTCCTTGTGGCAGGCTGAATAATTGACCCACTGTCTCCCAGTATATGTGTGTCCTATTCCCTAGAACCTGTGAATCTTACCACATAGGCAAAAAGGGACTTTGCAGATATGATTAGATTAAGGATCTTGTGATGGGATTATTCTGGATTATCTGAGTGGCTCTAAATATAATCATATGTATCATGGAGGGAGATCATGGATAGAGGATCCAGTGTGACCATGGAGGCAGAGATTAGAGTGATGCGGCCACAAGCCAAGGAATGCTGGCAGGCACCCAAAACTGGAAGAAGTAAGGAATGGATTCTTTCCTAGAGCCTCCAGAGGGACCGTGGCCCTGCTGACGGGGCCTATTGATTTTGGCCTATTGAGACTGATTTTTTGGACATCTGGCCTCCAGAACTGTGAGAGAATAAGCTTCTGTTTTGTTTTTTAAAGCACTTAGTTTTTGGTAATTTGTTAGAGCAGCCACAGGAAACTGATATACTACCTATACCCACAAAAATGGCACAACAGTAAAATAAAGGACAAACAAAAAGCATGTGCTGTTGATGATGTGATTTTCCTAAAGTTGACCAATTTTTGGCAAGATTCCATACAAAGCAAGTTATAGACTTTGCTGCATTTACATGGCAATTGCATTCCTGGAAAATTTATATTCAAACCATTAACCAGTGTTTTCTCAGTATTGACCATCGTGTTTGACAAACAGAAGGTATTTAATAAAGGCTGGACGCATGGGTGGTGAATGGATGGATGGCTAGAACCACAGAGGGATGATGTCTTATAAGTTCCAAAATCCTTATGCAAGGCAAAAGTTATATATAGTTAAAATTACCTTTAAAAACTCTGTATTTGGCTTATAAAATAGTGTGTTAAACATCTACATGCCTGTTACACGCCTTTGTACCCTCTCTCAATAAATTCAATAAACATGTATTGCCCTTTTTTTTTTTTTTTTTCTCCATAATTGGTCTGGGTACCATATAAAGGATATTGATTGCTTTAGGGAATATGATGAATCCCATGATGAAAACTATTAAGCACTGCAAAATGCTGTGACTCTGAGAGGCATACAGGAACTGAAACCGACTGAAACACAGTGGACTCCCACTTCCCCTTGCACAGCTCACTGTGGGCATTCACAGTGTTTGGAATGGTAGTCAACTATCCAAACTGTGGGTATTTTATATTTGTCTCTTTTTTTTCTCGTGATTAATGAGCGTACTTTACCCACAACCTTGTAGGGGGTGGGTGGCGAAGTGCTCCCGGCATCTAGTGGGTAGAGGGCAGGGATGGTACTGAACATGCAATGACAATGAGACAGTCCCCTATAAGAAAGAGTCCCCTGAACCAAAGTGCAGTCGTCCCGAGGTTGAGAGACCCTGAGCTAGCTGTGCTGTGCCCTCCCTGGGTAGTATATCCTTCATAGTGTTTGCCTCCATATTAGACTAAGTGCTCCCTGTAGCAGAAGCTGAGCTTTTTGTTATCGAGGGGTTGGGTGTGAGTCTACAGGGTTAATCATATATTAAAATTAACCTTCCTTTTCTTTTTTATCAAAGGTAATAAACACATATCACACACACATATGCATAAGGCCACAAACACATGCACACACACACTTTGAGTAGTTCCCCATCCATTCTCCTCTACTTGTACTTCCATTTCCCAAATTAGCAACATTTAAAGAGTTTGTTTTCATTTCTTTCCGTGGTTACTTTCCTAAATCTAAATAATGTTCTTATACTGTTATTTATTTATGATTATCTGTTGACACTTTGTTATGAAAGGTGAGGATTTACACAGATACACTAATCCCTCCCCTTACCCTCATTGGTTGGGATTCAATAGTTCTTTCACTGATCATTTTATAACTTTAAATAATACATTTAATTCTTTTATATTTCATCAGCTTTAGACAGCATCTTTTGACTCCCTGCTCTTAAATGATATTCGTGCCCCTATCCTTCCTTTCTCCTACCCTCTCTCTTGTTTTCTAGACTGCTGTATCTTTGCAATGTCAAGGTTGACAATCTTTACTTTCTATTTTGTAATCATGTTTAAGTCTTTCATAGTTTATAGGTTGAGTCTAACGTTAAAAACCGATGAATAGCTTTTATAAGATTATGACTCTGAAGATATTGTTCTCTGCAGAGCCAAGTGTTGTACTGGGATCCTGACTTCTCTGTGCACACAATGTCACAGCCTCTGTGCCGTTTGAGAGAATATTCCTAGTATCATAGTATTCTGTTTTCTTTTACTGCATTGTGTGCTCTAAAATGATGCCACATTTAGTTGATAAACTGATGTTTTAAACACCTATCGAGAAAGATCAAAAAGTGGCGATAAAATTACATGGGAAACAGTAAATGAATGACCTTCATGGACATTATTGGGGAGGAAAAAAAAAGAGGAATATGATGGGAAACACAAGGAAAGGAATTTTAAATTAATAAGGATATGTTCCAAATGGCCAACTTTCTGAGAGCTGAACTGTATTTGAATAACTTATGTCCTTCAATGCAGATCCAAAAATAATATTGCTGCTGCTGGAACTTGGGCTTTATACTATGCCCAGAGTTTATTAATTGTCCTGTTTCATTGAGAAAAAAATGCAAAGCAGACAGAACACTGCAGTAACTAGCTGGAAATAATTCCACTACTTTGCGGGAAGCAGCTTTCCAAAGGATTTCTGTGCAGACAAAACTCTTGGGCTAGCCAAAATAGCACTGAAGAGTGCCTGTTGATGTTGAACATTCAGAAAGAAATTTTCCCCCAGTTTATTTAATTTAGATTTACAGCTTATCAGCCCCCTCAAAGCCTAGCAGTGATTTCTTCACGATAAACACATAATTTCCTAAAATATATTACTAATGACTGCTTTTAGTTATTTAAGGAGGGTTATACCAGGTACTGCCTCTATGAATTCCTGTAAATAACTGAATTAACTTAATTTTCATAATTAATATTATTCTGGTTCTGTAGGAATATGCTATTGCTATAGCTGTTATCCTTATATCTTATTTTGACATCCCTCAAAACATCTTTCACTTTACAAATTAGATTCAGACATTGATCATATGAAAAAAACAGAAAAAAATCCCCTAATAGTAGATGAACTGATACTTCAATTACTTAACATGAGAGAAAAATAATATTGCAGCTTAAATAAAATCAATAAAGTATTTGGTAGAGGAAAGGAAACAAAAGTATTTCTGTAGTGTCTTTTTGGTTGTTGTGTTGAAATGATGCAGAAAGCGTTTAAAAAGAGAATATGGTGAAGATAAAGCATTTGGCTACGTACTGATTTTATTTGAGTAAAGCCTGAATGTTAAACAGTTAGCCATTATTTATATTCATGATGTCTCAGATATGGAAACATGCTTCTAATTTTTGCAGCTAAAAAGAAGTATGACAATGATGGGACGTGCTGACTTGAAAGGCAGAGTTAAGGATTTGAGCATTTAGACTCCACGTGAAAGTCTAAGTCTTTTTTTAGTCTCAATTTGGGCATTTTCTGTATTTAAAGATTTTTTTTTTTTTTAATTTGCATATGGGCAGGAGGCACCAGGGATCGAACTCCAGACCTCCAGCACGGCAGGTCGGAGCTCTGCCTGCTGAGCCACGGCAGCCACCCTAAAAATATTTTTATAGAACTAGAAAATACTAGACCTTGAGAATGATTTGGAGATGTTTACCCCTATTGTCAGAAATCGCATTTAGAACTGTCTGCATTAAGCTGTCAGTTTGATTGTATTTTATGGAACGATAAAGGTTTTGATTTTGCTCCTGGTAAAGGTATTTGCTTTTCATGTTTACTATATGTACAATCTATACTTGTTTTCTGCTGATTGAAAACAAAGCCCTTGGAGGCGGGCCACGGTGGCTCAGCAGGCAGAGTTCTCGCCTGCCATGCCAGAGACCTGGGTTCGATTCCCAGTGCCTACCCATGCAAAAAAAAAAAAAAACAACCCTATTTCTTTGTTTTTTTGGGAAGTCCTGATAATTCGCTCACTAACTGAGAAACTGACACAAGTTATATCATATATAACACTGAAATAAAAGCCTCCTTGCTTAAAGTCTTGGAAGGAGAGTTGTTTTTCGTTGTTTGTTTTTTTAAAGAGAAGGCCATGATACTTCTTTTTATCTCATGCTTCAAGTGAGTGTAGACTTTTTAGAAATCTTTATATGACATATAACAAAATTATATTTTCAATGTCAATTTAAATAAAAGTCAACATTTAGGCTAATGTTTTAGAATAATAAATAAAAGGAATTGTATCCCTAAATAACATTTTCACTAGTTATTAAAACAAATTAGCAACAATTTATTGAATAAAATAATTTTTTAAGGGCATTCACTTTAGAATATGTTAATTTGCAAAAATTATTCATGTGTTTCATATGGGAAAAAATTCTAATTCCTAATTTTTACAGTTCTACTTTTTAATTTATATTCTAAAATATATCCAAAATCTACCTCTGTAAGATTATTATTGAAAGCTTATGTTTAAAACACAAGGGTTCCACCTTTTGATTATCAAATTACATATCCCAAGTTCAAAACTGCATTGTCCCTATGTGCTGTGTTTAGCAATATATAAATATATATTTTAAAAATAATTATGCCTTCCAGGAAGTTTCCAGTTCTTTGATCAGCTTTGATAATAGTTATTTCAAATTTTTGTTCTTAATTGGTTAAACTTATTTTTTCAGTATTTGACTGTTCCTTTTCCAGCTCTAGTTATAATATGAAAAGACCTGCTATTCTTTAAAAAGGCTTATATCTACATACCAGGAGATCTTTGGTTATGAAAGTCCAGAGGTATTTTTTGTTAATATATTGGCAGTTTCCTCTAAACTTAAGAGGAATATCTTGAGAGGATTTATTAAAACTGGCTTTAAGAAATGATGAAAATTAAAAAAAAAAAAAAAAAAAAAAAAGGGCGGCTGCCGTGGCTCAGCAGGCAGAGCTCCGACCTGCCGTGCTGGAGGTCTGGAGTTCCATCCCTGGTGCCTCCTGTCCATATGCAAAATTAAAAAAAAAAAAAAAGAAATGATGAGCCATATTTTTGACTCATAGGAAATATTTATTGCTGCCACAGGGGTTAGTATCTGCTTAGCTTCTTTTTAGTGTAAACACTGTAAGGGTAAGCGTATATTATACAATGCTTTTACTCTCCATTTTTACCAATGGCATCGCTGATTATAATATGAAGGTAAATGGGCTAAGGACATGATTTGGTTCTTTTATGAGCTATTTAATTTTCTTTTTTGTGACCACACTTCTTGAACATGTGAAATGAAAATGTAATTTAATATTATTTATGATGAAAAAAGAAAGTGTAGGCTCTCCTAATAGTGGAATAATAGTACACATTGTTTCGATTAGGAACACATTCTTGTTATCCTAGGTAGGCTGCAAAAATGAATGTCTCTGAGAGTGTGATACAATTTTATCTAGCTTTAGCTATGTGCATGCCCAGTTTCTAGAAACCATTGCCAAGAAAATTTACCTTTGAACAGTGTATGTGGTATGCTGTTTATTGAGGAGTAGGGTTGCTCTCAATTGATTATTTCATTTGAATTAGTGCAGTCTATGTGGTTGCTAGACAGTCTTGGAATTTACTAAGCTCTGCCTGCTCTAAGAAGATTCTGTGCTTACAGACTATAAGTCTTCAAAAGTTTCCCCCCAAAGTGGTCATTTTGCTTAAAAGTTCGTCTAACTATCTTATAGCTATAAGGTGGTTGCTCCTAACTTGAGCATCTAAACTACTAGGAATTTGCAAACTTAATAATGGGAGTGTTTGAACTACTTTTTCTAGTTAAGAGAAATCATGAAATTTGTCCACAGAAAAACTTAAAAGTAGATATAGAGAGATGCCAGATGAGTAGTGCTATTAGTCGGTGACCAAAATTACATTTAATTCATGTGTTGACACTAGTAAAATGACATGTTCTACCAAGACATATGAGTATGAAAGGCATTTTGGGTTATATTTGGGGGTGAAAGTTAAAGATTTGATGCAAAAAATTTTGTCAAAGACTTTTATATAAAATACTCAATTAATTCACACCTTTCATCTTTATTTGAGAGAGTAGGGCGACTTCTCTTTTCTCCTGCTTGTGTCTAGTCCTGAATCATACATATTATACCATGCTAAGTTTGTAGAAGAGGAATAACTTCCTTCCCTTTAAGACCTGGCACACAAATAGTTTTGCATAAATGTGAAAATTATATTTTCTCTTAGCAGCTGTGACATCTTATGAAGATCTTGGACTCTTTGCATTTGGATTACCGGGAAAGGTATTTTTTTTTTTTTCTTTTCACTGTGTCCAAAACCCAAATAGGCATTTTTCCATCTGTTTCAGGTTAAAAGTGATAGTTACATGGAAAAAGAAATTAGGGAAATTAGAGGAAACTAAAGTGTAAAAGACTGACAGGAAGAGAAGGAGAAAAAGAAGAAATCTCTGTGTGCCTTTCCTAAAAAATGCATCAATACATTTAATTCAACACTTAAATCTTTTAGTAGATTTCACCCTGATGAAGGAAAGCAATGACTTGAATAATTTTAAAACAGTAACTATGACCAATTTTGAATTTTCCTTAGTAGTTATGATTACATATGCTGAGCAAATTAAGAAACCAGTTTAGGATTAAAATTATAGCGTGACTATTTACAAAACTAGTCATTAGAAGATCATATCATTTAAACTGAACAGTGCTCAAAGATTAGCTCTCCCCTTGTTTATAGGTAAGGAAAGTAAGACCTAGGGAAATTAAGGGGCCTGCTTTTCCATTACATAACGCCAATACCAGATCCTGTGACTCCAAATCTACTGCTTTTCCTACTCAGAATAAGAAATAGCAACAATGTTTGTTAGGAACTTGTTTGATACACTAAACTAATTTAAGAGGTAGGTGAAAACACTGTCTTCCATAGTTCATCAGGAGTTAAACATTTTCATTAGTGCTATAGTCCTTTATTTCTGAAGAGCTATTATACTTCTAAAACCTATATTCGTTTGGTTCCATACAGAACTTTTTTCTTTTCATTTGTAAATCTGCTGTGTTGCTCATTTTGTTTTTAATCTAAAAGGATTCTGTATTTGGAGGTGACTAACTCCCAAGAAGTTTATCTGGGATGGAAAAGATATAGTTAGTAAATAGGGGGAAAAATCTGTTCTTACATTCAAACTGTTATCATTTTTTTAAATGCAAAAGGTGATATTTAGATCTTATACCGTGTAGTCACATGGATTGAACCTTAATAATAAGATACCTGAACAAAATAGAGTATATGTTATCTAAGGGTAAAGGATTTTGTTAATCATTACTTGTAATAGTTTCTGGTTCCTTAAAGATCTGGATATTTGGTATAATCAGTGATCAGTTTCCTGCATCTAGTTTAACCAAGAAAGAAGGAGAAAATGTTATTTGTATAGGAAAACTCCAAATTTATTTAATATGATTTATAGACATGACTCTTAAGTATCATCACTTATTTGTTGTTTGCTTCTTTGCTTGCTTTGTATTCCCTTTTTACTTCCACCATTGGGTTGAAACTGTTCTATTTCTTTCTTTCCAGGGTGATAATGGGTATAAGATATGTTATGGATAACATTGTTCTGGGAATCAGAGATATTTGTAAAGTGCTTTGAAAAATTTAAGAAAGATTTTAAAAAATTGTCTATAAATTGATGTATTTACTCCCCAAATAAATACTTGTTGAGCAAGTATCATGTGCCGTGCACTCTACTAGGCACTGAAGACATAGATTTATCTATCATTCAGTAAATAAATAAATAAATACTTTCTAGATCTTAAATACTTAAATTCAGCCAAAGAATGAAGTAATCAGTAAGTTTGCATTATTGCTTTTTCCATTATATTAATAGAAAAGAAATCCAAATTTCATGTATTACTAGCAGTATCAATTGCATTTGAAAGATAGTATACAAAGTTCAAAATAGTCTTTTCACAAATAGCTGTGGTATTATGGAACTAATTTTTAAAAGGATTGACATGCAAAATTCTTTGTGAAAAGTGTTAGTGTAGCAATGACCACACCTCCAAAGACACCTTGCCAAATTTTCATGTCGCCAGCCCTGCTCTATAGATCCCAAGGCTTCTAGGTCTCAATAACTTAGATTGTTTCCTGTATAGGTAAATGCTGTAAATTCCTAGAAGACGTGAGCCCAAAGGGTGATCTGTTACCAGTCCATGTAGGGCTGAATGATCCTAGAGAGCTTGTCAGCTTCAGCATACACTGGAGGGTCACGTCCACAAAGATAGGAGCGATGAAAGGCTCAAAGGGAAGCAGAATGCTTAACCTTTACCTGGAGTACATCTGATTACCAAAATGGGCAAGGTACTATCTTGACTTTCCCGAGAGTCTCATCAAAGATCATCCAGCTAGCAAGACTACAGGATGAACTTGGTCCTCAGGCACATTTTGTTTGGCTCAAATCTTTTTTTTTTTTGACTGGTTGCCAACTAAAAGTCATAGTATTGTGAAATAATTCAATTTCTTAAAAAGTCGGAAGATCTGACTACATTGAATCCATGTTCTCACATGCCAGTAACTGGCAAGAGTTCAGCAGCAGCTTAGCCCATTTTGAAGGGGAGGACTTCTCCAACATGCTACAGTCTTACCACCTAGGATTATTGTACACTCAGCCCCACTATACATTATTGGATTTGAAACATTTTGCCTAAATTTTCCGGGCCTAAGAACGCTTGGGCTCCAGAGTCTTTTGCTGTAGATTTTATTAAACCCCAAGACAGGGATATTCAAAGGCTTGGTGTATGCCAAATTGATGCACTCAGAGGACAGTGATTTTTTCCTTTTATGCAATGCAGCATGAGAATAGCACACCTCAAGCTGTCTCGGTACAACCACAAAAGCAGCATGGTAAAACCTCAAGAAAGGGAGAATGCGACCAGCTAGATTCAGTTTCAGCTTTTTAGTATTTTGATAGTTACCAATTACTAGCTTTTAACACTTAAATGTTTAAAACTGACTGCCAATAACATTAATGAGTATGTTATTTATAGTAACAGTGGAACTATTAAAGAAAGGCCTTTTATGTGATATTATTAATTTTATGTATTATAAATGGCTGCCAAATTTTTTCTTTTCAGTTTCTCATCATGACTTTTGCATCTGTTTTTGAGTAATAGTTCTTGGATTTTAATAAAATACTGATTTTTAAATATTAGTCCTCTTTCATCTTCTGAAGTCATTTGTTCTTTTATAGGTGGTGGTGGCAAGCACCATAATAATTCAGAATATTGGAGGTAAGCAATTGAAAAAGCACCACTTGTGCTTAGATGTAATGGAAATAACTTTTTCTTTTGGTTTCTTGCCTTACTACTAGCTGGGAACTTGAACCTCTATAGATGTAGGCATCTTCAGAAGCCCTGTGTGTTGATCTCATTATTCTTTTTCTTTTTTTGGATCCATTTTAGCAGTTCCTGAAATAACAGCTTCTAAATTCAGTTCCATTTAAACACTGGAGTCAGTACAGGTGGTACTTCAGTCTTGTTATTATGTCTGCAACACATTGTAAAACGTTTCCCCGCTTCTTTTGTCCCATTCACCCCCGTTGGTGAATACTGCTTTTAATGGGAGTGGTGTTACATAGGCTGTGAAAAATCAGCTCTGTACCAACAATGTTGTCTTGTAACCAAGAAGTTAAAAATGACCTAGTGGTTTAAAAAATTTTAAAATCTGAGATAAATAAGAAACATTTTCAAAAGTATTTTATCTTGTTCCCATTAAAAACCAATTCTAGAATTGAGTCCAATATTGAGAGCTGTGCTGAACAGTGTCTTCATTTTCTCTTACCAGCGACCAGAATGCTAAGTGAATGTTACTAGATTAAAAGAGAATACAGAGAACATTGACATGCACCTTGGATCGTATGTAAGATTGTGATCTCAGGAAGTTTTGGTCTGATTTCGTATACTAGCAGTTCCAAATCATTTAAACAATGCAAATTTTAATAAAGTTCAACTCTGGTACTCAAGAGCTGAGCTGTTGCACATTATGTATTGTTAAGTGTTGTTCAACCAAATTCCACATTCTCTAATGGGTTTGTTAATTTAGGAAAATAATTAACATTCAATCAAAGAACTGTACCTGTTGTTATATATTTTTTTAATTCATGTTTTAAATCTTTCAACTTTCACAGAAAAAAAAAAGTAATTGAATGAGAAGAAGGCTTTCTTGGTTGCCGACCAAATAATTTCCTTTTAATACACACTACTTCACACTTTACACTAGAAGTTGGGAAAACCAGTCTCTTAATGAATCTGTCTAGTATCCTTCCTTTTAAGATCTGCTTTGGAACAATTTATTTTATTTTAGCAGAAATATATTGCATAACTGTTGGTAATGTTTTAGAATATGAATATATGTTTTAATGTCTTCATTCTCTCATCATCCTTTCTCTATGATTGCTAAGAATCATCACATTTTGTTTTGATTGGGATGAACCGTTGTTTAAGTATTTTATGTAGAATTTTCAATCTAGGAATTAGGATCCACTCTTGTGACCTGGACCCATGCCTGCTGTCCCATTCTCTGTAACTCTCATTCTGATCCCTTTATTGTGCTCTAATATTGCATATTACTGTTATTGGACATGGTTTTATTTTGTCACTTGCTGTTATTAGATTGAAGTTATCTCTGTATATGCTTTCCTCTTCACTATGTGTAAGATCCTTCAGGACCAGGACTCTGTCTTTTCTCTTTGTGCTTTCAGAACCTAGCATAATACCTGGGACATGATAAATCTTCATTAAACTGAATGGAGCTGAGTATGCTTTATATGAGCTATTTCCAAATTCTTTCTAATATTCTAGAGATATTTATCAAGAAAATGAGAAAAGGTAGTAGTAGAGTAACCCTAGCTTCAACTTTTTGAAAGGTTGAACATGAAATACTAAAATTCCTTTTAGTACAGGAAAGTTCTAAAAAAGGGTCCCAGAGGACTGGACAGGTGTTAATGGGTGGAGGTTTGGAGTGAAGCTGGTTTGGCTCCTCATTAAGAATACCTTTGCAACTTAGCAGTGTGCTAATAGGGACGCCTGTACCACTCTGAGCATGCTCCTTATCCCTGGAAGCATTCAAACAGCAGATTTGGCCAGCTGTCAGAATTTTATAGAAAAGATTCCTACATTTGGTGGTGGATGTAAATCATTAGTCCCTCCCAACTCTTAATTTGTTGGCTGGCTGGCTGGCTTGCTTTAGAACTCTTTCTTTTTAAAATGATTTGGAAGCAGTTAGAACAATTTTAATGTCCCTCCAATTCAGAAAAACTGATATTGCTAATTTAGTTTTTAGAATAATGTCCTCATGATTTTCTTCACATTAGTTAAAAGTTTATTTATTGAGAGCCCCCTGAGTAAAAAACTGAATGTTTTAGAGATTTTTTTTCGCGAAATGTTTTCACAGATTTTTTTCATTTTGTTTTGGCCAGATGTGAATAAATCATTACTTATGGTAATAGAATGTGGATTGTGAGCGGAACACAACAACCTTGAAATCTGTCTCTGCCATTGAGTAGTCATATGTCTTAGGGAAATCCTTCACTCATTCTCTTAAATTCATTTTCTTTTTGTAAAATGGCGCGAGTTAGGGTGGGATGTTAGGGACCCTGCTTACCCCCAAATTCTGGTCCTAATTTTGTACTTAGGTAGGCACATTAATTCTCCAGAGCATTAGTATTTTTAGTACAGGAAACTTCAATGTGAGGGCTCTACTTGGTTCAAAAGATGGTTTGACCCTTCTTTACATATCTTGAACAAATCAGCAACTTTTTGCCTAAAAGCCCTCACAGATGCTGCTCTTCATCATTAGAAAAAGGTGAGCATACGTCAGTTCTTTGGACTGTCTTTTAGGACAGTCTCAGATTGAAATCTGTAACTTTCGCCTTAAGAAATAGTTTCTTGATTGATATAAATTGGGTCTGTGAAACACCTAGATGGATACTAGACCATTTATTTAAGCTTGAGAAGAAATAGCATACTTATTTAGGAGGATCTATAATATACTGTGCACATGGCTTATTTATTTGTATTTTGATCTTTTTCAAAAACAAAGAGAATTTTGAAAGCATCCAGAGAAAAACGATCCATTACACACAAGGGAAGCTCACTAAGACTATATGGATTCTTAGCAGAAACAATGGAGGTGAGAAGGTAGTGTGCTGGTTTGAGAAGATGTATGGACCCTAGAAAAGCATGTTTTGATCAAAATCCCATTTCATAAAGGTAGAATAGTCCCTATTCAATACTATATGTTTGAAATTGTAATCAGATCATTTCCCTGGATGATGTGATTTAGTCAAGAGTGGCTGTTAAACTGGATTAGGTGACGACATGTCTCCACCCATTTGGGTGGGTCTTGATAAGTTTCTGGAGTCCTATAAAAAAGGAAACATTTTGGAGGAAAAAGGAGATTCATAGAGAGCAGAGCAGAACGACATAGCCACGAGAAGCGGAGTTCACCAGCCAGCAACCTTTGGAGATGAAGAAGGAAAATGTCTCTCGGGTTGCTTCATGAAGCAGAAAACCAGGAGAAGCTAGCAGATGATGCCATGTCCACCATGTGCCCTTCCAGATGAGAGAGGAACCCTGACTGTGTTCACCATGTGCCCTTCCAGATGAGAGAGGAACCCTGACTATGTTCACCATGTGCCTTCTCACTTGAGAGAGAAACCCTGAACTTCATCGGCCTTCTTGAACCAAGGTAGCTTTCCCTGGATACCTTTGATTGGACATTTCTATAGACTTGTTGTAAGTGGGACATTTTCTTGGCCTTAGAACTGTAAACTAGCAACTCATTAAATTCTTTTTAAAAGCCATTCTGTTTCTTGTATATTGCATTCTGGCAGCTAGCAAACTAGAACAGGTAGTAATATGATATATTTAAGATTCTGAAAGAGAAAAAATGTCAACCAAAAATCTAAATTGAACAAAACTGTCCTTCAAAAACGAGGGGCAGATTAAAATATTTTCAGACTAACAGTCACTGAGAGAATTTGTGACTAAGAGACCAGCTCCATAAGAAATAGCTAAAAGGAGCACCACAGGCAAATAGGAAAAGACAGGAGAGAGAGGTCTGGAGAAGAGTGTAGAAATGAAGACTATCAGGAAAGGTAAAAAGAAAAAAAAATTAGATATGACATATAAAATCCAGAAGACAAAATAGCTGAAGAATGTACTGCTTTTACAGTAGTATTATTAAATGTTACTGGATTAAAATCCCCAATCGAAAGACATAGACTGGCAGAATGATGAGAAAATAGGACCCATCTATATGCTGTCTACAGGAGGCTCACTTTAGACCCAAAAATAGGTTGAAAGTGAAAGGTGGGAAAAAGATACTTCATACAAACAACAACCAGAAAAGAGCAGGGGTACATATGCTAATAACCAACAAATTAAATTTCAAATGTAAAGCAATTAAAACAGACAAAGAAGACTATGTATTAATAAAAAGGAACATTCAACAAGAAGACATAACAATCATAAATATTTGTGCACCAAGCTAGAGTGCTCCAGAATACATGAGGCAAACAACACTGAAGGGTGGGGTAGACATCTCTACCATAACAGTGAAGACTTCAATTCACTGTTCTCATCAATGGATAGAACATATGGACAGAAGATCAATAAGGAAACATATTTTGAATAAGATGATAAATAAACTAGACTTAAAAGACATTTACAGAACATTATACCCCGCAATAGCAAGATACGCATTTTTCTCAAATGCTCATGGATCATTCTCAAGGACAGACCATATGCTGGGTCACAAAGCAAGTCTCAATGAATGTAAAAAGCCTGAAATTACACAAAATATTTTCTTGAATCACCATGGAATGAAGTTGGAAATAAATAATAGGCGGAGGGCCAGAAAATTTAAAAATATGTGGAGGTGAAACAACACACTCTTAAAAAATCAGTGGGTCAAGGAAGAAATTACAAAAAGAAATCAGCAAATAACTCAAGGCAAATAAAAATATAACATTTCAAAATTTACGAGATGAAGCAATGTGGTGCAGAGAGGGAAATTTATACCCCTAAATGCCTTTATTAAAAAAGAAGAAAGAGCAAAATGGAGGAATTAACTGCTCACCTGAAAGAAGTAGAGAAAAAACAGCAAACTAACTCCAAAGCAAACAAAAGCAAAAAAATAACAAAGATTAGAGCAGGAATAAATGAAATTGAGAATATGGAAACAAGAGAGAAAATCAACAATATCAGAAGTTAGTTCTTTGAGAAAATTAATAAAATCGATGGACCCTTAGCTAGGCTGACCAAAAAAATGAGAGAGAGAGAGAGAGAGATGATGCAAATAAATGAAATCTGAAATGGAAGAGGAGACATAACCACTGACCCCACGGAAATAAAGGAGGTAATGAGAAGATGCTATGAGTAACTGAATGCTAATAAACTAGACAACATGGATGAAATGGACAACTTCCTAGAAAGGCATGAACAGCCAACCGTTGACTTGAGAAGAAATAAACAACCGTAACAAACCAATGGTGATTGGAGAACTGGTTATCCATAAGCAAGAGAATGAATGAGGATCCATATCTCATACCCTATACAAAATTAACTCAGAATGGATCAGATAACTAAACATTAGAGATCAGACCTTAAAATCTTTAGAAGAAACTGTAGGGAAATATCTTATAAATCTTGTGATCAGAGGTGGCTTACTAGACCTTACACCCAAAGCACGAGCAGTGACAAAAGAAATAGATAAATAGGATTTCCTCAGGATTAAACACTTTCGTGCATCAAAGTACTTTGTCAGGAAAGTAAAAAACAGCCTACACAATGGGAGACAATATTTGGAAACCACATTAGCAGATAAGGTTTAATATCCAGAATTTATAAAGAGATTGTACAACTCGACAACAAAAAGAAACAACCCAATTAAGAAATGGGCAAAAGACATGAAGAGATAATTTTTAGAAGGGGAAATACAAACGGCTAAAAGACATATAAAAAGTATTCAACCTCACTGGCTATTAGGGAAATGCAAATCAGAAGTACAATGAGATATCATCTCACACCCATAAGAATGGCCATTATCAAAAACAAGCAAACAAAGACAGAAAATGACAAGTGTTGGAAAGGATGTGGAGAAAGGCACATTTATCCATTGTCAATGGAAATGTGAAATGGTGCAACTGCTCTGGAAGGCAGTTTGGCAGTTCCTCAGGAAGCTAAGTATAGAATTGCCTTATAATCCATTAATCCCATTATGAGGTATATATTCAGAGGAACTGAAGGCAAGGATACAAATGGACATTTGCACACTGCTGTTTATAGCAGCATTATTTATGGTTGCTAAGAGCTGAACGCAGCCCAAATGTCCATCAGCAGATGAGTGGTTAAACAAAGTGTGGTATATGCATATTATGGAATATTACACAGGTGTAAGACAGAGTAAAGTCACAAAGCATGTAACAACGTGGATGAATCTTGAGGACATTATGCTGAGTAAGATTAGTCAGAAATAAAGGGACAAATACTGTATGGTCTCACTGATGTGAACTATCATTGATGAATGACCTTTGAGAGTTAAAGTTAGCAAAGGTTATCAGGAGATAGAAAGAGGGTAGAGATTGGGCATTTGGTGCTGAAGGAATACAAAATGTGCAACAGGACTGATTGTAAAAATTCAGAAATGGATAGGCATAATACTATCAGATGGTAGAATAATTAAGTACACTGAATGAAGCTGAGTATGAGTATGGTTGAGGGAGGACTGGGGGCACAAAAGACGGGAAAGAAAGAGGATAAAGACTTACAAATGCCTAGAAAGACAATGATAGTGATTAAATGTACAAATATAAGAATGTCTTTGTGTGAGGGAGAACAAATGAATGTCAATATTGCAAGGCGCTGGAAATGGGATGGTATACAAGAAAAAATATCAATGCAAAGTAGGGTCTATAGTCAATAGTAATATTGTAATATGCTTCCACTGAATGAAACAAAGTCATTATGCCAAAACTAAATATCGACAAGCGGGGAATATGGGAGAAGGGTATGGGATTCTTTACAGAAAAAATGGAAATGTCTGTATATAGATTATGGTGGCAAAGGCATGGCTGTGTGATTATACCAGGAACCACTGATTTTTTAATTTAGGTTGGATTGTATGTTGTATGAATAAACCTGTTTAAAAATGAGCAGAGAGAAACAAGTGCTAGAGAAAATGTGGAGAAAGAGAGGCACCTATTCACTGTTGACAGGGAAGCTGAGAGGTGCAGCCCCTTGGAGGGCGTGTGGCAGTTCCACAGGAGACTAGGGTGAGGCTGTCATATGATCACTCAACCCCTTTACTAGGTATTACACCCAGAGGAACTGAGAGTGGGTACACAAACTGGTGTTGGAGACGGCAGTGTTCACGATTCTCAGAGGATGGAGGTGGCCCAAGGGAACAGCAGCTGAGGGATGGAAGGGGGAACTGTGATATATACTTACAAGGGGCTACTGAACGGTTGCAAGAAGGAATGAATTTGTGAGACATGCAACTATGTGAATGAGTCTTGAGGACAGTATGTTGAATGGAATGTCAAAAACAAATACCATGCGCACTCATACGGACAAACAATAATATACAAACCTGAAGAACTGAAGTCGAGAGCATGGGTTATCAGGTTGGGACGTATTGTAAAGGGTCCTAGATTGTAAGCTCTTAAAGCAGTCACATCTATTCCGTATCAGCTGGCTACTGTTAAAAGAAAATGGAAAATTACAAATATTGGAGAAGATGTAGAGAAATAGGTACACTCCTTCATTGTTGGTGGGCATATAAAATGGTGCAACAAGTGGGAGACAGTTTGGTGTTTTTTCAGAAAGTTAAGTATAAAATTACCATATGACTCAGCAATCTCACTCCTAGGTATATATCTAAAAATTGAAAGCAGGGACTCAAACAAATATATGAACACCTATGTTCGTAGTGGCATTATTCACAATTGTCAAAAGATGGAAACAATCCAAATATCCATCAGGTGGGGAGTGGATAATAAAATGTGGTATATACATACGATGGAATATCATTCAGCTGTAAAAAAGAATGAGGTTCTGATACATGTGCACATGTGACAATGTGGAAGAACCTTGAAAACATCACGCTGAGTGAAAAAAAACAGAACAAAGAAAACAAATATTATACGATCTCACTGGTAGGAAATAATTAGAATAAGGAAATTCATAGAGTCAGAAACTATAATAGAGGTTACAGGTTATCAGGACCTGGAGTGGTGGTAGGGAATGGGGGGTTAACGCTTGAATTGCATAAATTTTCTGTTATGGGTGATGGAAAAGTTTTGGCAATGGATGGTGGTCATGGTAGCACGACATTGCAGATACAATATAACAGGACTGAGTTATTTATTTTCATGGAATTAAAAGGGGAGATTTTAGGTTGTATATGTTTTACTAGAATAAAGATGTTTAGGAAAACAGCAGCGTAGGCCAGCACAACTCGAACAGGGGGCCCTGATGCAAACCCCATGGACTAGATACAGTTAATAGTAAAATCGTGTAAATGTTCTTTCGGCATTTGTAACCATTGTACCATACCAGTGCATGGTATCAGTAAAGGGTGGCAAGTGGGAACTTTTTATTTTATGCATGATCTTCAACTTCTCCAATAAAAAAAAGAAGGAAGGAAGGAGAGAAAAAGAGAGAGAGGAGAAAGCCAGTGACCTGACTTGGTGCTCTTTTATGAGAAGAAAGAAAGTTGTTGGGAAGAGTTAGGGTTAGGGTTAGGGTTAGGGTTAGGGTTAGGGTTAGGGTTAGGAGACCACAGGATTTATAGGGCATATAGCTTCTGTAGGAAGTAATCTGTCCGAACTTCACAGGAAATGTTTGACTGGTGCAAGACCAGTCAGGCACCATGTCCAGTCAGGACACTTAGTGTGGTCTAACTAGTTATTGGAAATATCTATCTTTAAATAATTTTTCAGTTCTGTAATAGAAAAAAAAATATGACTCACTAAATTAAACAATCTTGTTCTAAGATTTTAGAAACCTTTTCCTTTGGAAATGGAAAGCCATGTAGTAAAATACTATTTAGACGCAATTCTTGATCTCCCAACAGTAGGGCAGCCAAAATTTACATACCTGAAATAGGCTAGAGCCAGCCTCCCGCTGCCCTTTCATCAGGAGCTAGGGCAGTATTTCCCCAGAGTCGTTGCTAGGACTAAAGTCAGAAAAGAGGCATCTGGAAGTTTAATGTTTAATGTCTGTTACAAACAATAGAATTCTGGCTTACAGAGTTGGATTCTGATGGGCTACTAGAAAAGGGGTTAAGAAGTAGTAGAAAATACAGATAGGTTCCTTTAATTGTCGCATTATGTCATTCTTTACTGAAAATCAGGTAGTTCATTTCCCGTTAGTTTGAACTCCTGAGATAGACCAGTTAGTAAACTTGATTGTCATTAGGGATCACACACTAAACACCGAATAATTTTTTTAGTACAGAGGAAGTCCTATTAATTCTTACAAGTACATGATAAAAGTGATGTCAGTTGATGTATTTCTGGTTTTATATCTTGCCCTGCCCAAAATGTGTAAAAGTGAATAGTGGCTCCTTGGATTATGTAAAACTTACTTTGCGCTTATGAAGGGCTACTATGAATAACGTATTCTTTCCTTAGTTTTTTAAAGTTCCAGCTCTTTAAAGAAGATTAAAGATTTAATCACTACTAATGTATGTGAAAGGAGAATCCTAAACATTTAGCATTGCACTGAAATTTCTTGAAATTCCTGGAATTTTCAGGTCTGGTACAAACTTACAAACCTTACTCTAGCAGCCTTCGGTAATACCTCATTATGTGTAAAATTCATGATTTAATATTATATAAGTTAGAAACCATTTCATCTGACTTTCTTCTTGTGCTTTTTTTTTTGTAAGATAGTGAGTAAAGTGCTAAGTCTTTCATTTGTACCATTTGTATTGTCTTCCTGAGAAACGTGGATTGAGCATGCTGTTACAGCGCCATCTGCTGGTCAGCTCATTTGCAGGAATACTGCAGCTTTTTTGAGCCTTGACAGTATTGTCCAGAAATTCTAGAAAGCACCACCTTAATAATAGGAGGGCTACAGGATATTTGGAAGGAGAGACTTTTCCTCAAGTACTCCTTAGGTAAAATTTACTTAGTAACGTGTCATTAAAAGAGGTTTGAACATGTATTTGTTAGTAATAATTTCTATTTAAGTTTAATTGTCGGACTTTCAGAATAGTAAACACATGGCCACTTGAACCTTTAATCTCATTTTAAGATTTTGATAAATGTTTAAATAAAGATATATATTTTCTTAGGATTATGGGAGAGAACATTTCCCTCATATATTTTGATTTTCGTTTGTGAGCATGTTAGGGAAATGGTGTTGTTTGCAGTGTTTATGAAAATAAAAGTTCTTTTTTAAAAAAGTAGATTATTTGTGTTATGTACTATTTTGAGTGGGGATAAACTTGAGTGGCGTTGGACACTTTATAGGAACACCAGGTTAATAGGACATATTGACTACAATAAAGCCAACTGCCAGCATAACTAAAAACATGTTTGAAATAACCTTGAAGCTATCTTAAACAGAAAGGAAACTTATTCCGCCCGTAGCACATCTGTTTGTTTAGGGCTGGCTGACTAATCCTTTAAGAAGTTGCTGAACTTCCTCCAAGTACTGAAGACCTACTTCAGTTTCTAAAACAGCTATAAGTAATCCTGTCTTCAGACATGTATGTTAAGTGTTTAATGCAGAGGATATTATCTTTGTTAACTAATGATTTCTTAGGCCCAACTTCTAGGTAAGCCCTTGTCTTTTTTTTTTTTTAAGGCTGTATGCTTAGCAGTGACAGATTGAGAACCATTTTCAGTTTGCTGGGTAAAGATAGTCCATAAGAATACAGGGTTTGTGGTGGTAGCATCTCAGAGATGTGAGAATAGGAGACTTTCTCTTCAGAACTACAATTGCAGCATTTTGATGCAGTCGAGTCCTATTACAAAAGGCCTCAGCTTTTCTGGGTAATCTTGGACCAATGACTTTACCAAAGCAGCTGCAAAATTGAAATGAACTACCAATGAAAATACATATCAAGGTGAAATGAAAATTTCACCTGAAGTGTTTTTAAAGTTTCTAACTAATGTTCTGTGTTATAGAGATTCTTTGTTGTCTTTCAACCCACATGTTGATGAAAAGGGAAAATAGAATAATTCTGGAGATTGATCTCTTGATTGTTCTTTTTCTTTCCCTCAGTTGATTTCTTCTTCTCTTTGCTCCTACACTGTCCCGTAGTGGAATAGTTAATAGTACAGATTTCTCAAGTCAGACTGCCTGTTTCCATCCTTAGCTGTATAGCCTTGGGCAGTTACTTGTTTGTGCTTCCCTTTCCTCACCTATGAAAGTAAATAATGGTAACATCTACCACATAGGCTTGTTGTGAAGCTTTAATGAGGAAATACTTGCAAATCACTTACAGTACTGCTGCGCTTACACTAGGTGTCCAAAAAACAAAAATGCTTGCTGTTCCATGGTTCTTCTTCCAGACTCCTTCTCTTCTCTGTTTCAAACATCTCTCTTCTCAATCGCCAGGCTCACAGCTCATGTGTTTCTCTTTATGATTCTCAATATTAATTCCTTACTACATACGATTGCCTAATCGAATTTATATGACTGCCGCTTCTCTACATGATCCTTGTTTTTTAAACTTTTAATTTTTAAATAATTTCAAACTTACAGGAAAGTTGCAACCATAACACAAAAATAATAGAACTCCAGTATACCCTCCACCAAGATACCCGCATTTACCAACTTTTAACATTTTGCCACGTTGTGTCATTCCATCTATGTCTGTCTGTCTACCTATCAGTCATATATCTATCGTCTCTATCTATCTAACCTATCCTCTAAGCCTTTGAGAGTAGGTTGTATGCATCATGTTCCTTTAACACTCAACACTTCCATGTTTCTTAAGAATAAGAATATTCACTTATGTAGCCTTAGTAAGTACAGTTTGTAAATTCAAGTCTCCATGTTTTTTTAAAAAATACTTTCAACTTCTGTTGACGGTTTTTTTTCTTCCCTTCCAAGGATGGTTTCCATTAAATGAGTTCTATTAGTTATGTTTAAAATGAAGGCAAAAAGAATACCTATTTAGTTAATGTGGTGAAGCCAAATGATTTACAGTAGCTGAGTATCTGTCATCAAGGTGTATCTTCTAACAATAATATTGCTTTGGTAGAGCGAAAGATAGAGCCACTTAACGTGGCTCTTATGAATGACCGTGTTGCAGCTATTAATTTAGAGTACAGCATGGTGTGTCTTGTATTAGGAGTCCTAGGCTATGCATCAATGTCGGCAGAAATCGTTTACAAATTCTTGCTTATTGCCTGTCTCTAAAACAAGTCTTTCAGTATTTCCTCATGCTATTAATAGAAGATATGAGAGAAAAGGTATGAACCTTTTCAGATAAAAGCAATGGATATATGAGCTTTCCTATTAATATTATATCTCTGAAATTTTCAGTTTTATTTAACTATTCAGTTGTTCTTTTTTATGTGAATCTAATTAAAATGCATTTCATACCTTAATGTGTAATTGGTGATCTTTTTGTGTTTCCTCTGTATTATACGTTAAGATACTAGTTCTTCAAATGTTAAAATAAATTTAGTAGATTGAAATGCTGGTGATCGGTGAGGGGGAGGGAGTATGGAATTTTTTTCTTTTTATTTATTTTTCTGGATTGATGCAAATGTTCTAAGAGGCGATTGTGGTGATGAATATGCAGCTATGTGATGATTATATACCAAGAATGGAATAACCATATGATAAGAATGTTCATGTTTGTATGTTGTTATGTTTAAAAAAAATTTAAATAGATGCTAGTTCTTGAATGTAAGTTTACTTGTGGTTAAGAAATATAATTTAGACAGTGAATAGGTAGTGTCTTCCTTTGTTTTACTTGCTTAATCAGTGGGATTTTTCCTCCAAAGTGAACTCTGTTTTTGTATCTCTAAAGACATGAATCAACATTTTCTAGGAAGGAAGCAGTGTTTTGCATGTTTTATTATATTTGCATTTTGGATACTAAGATCCTTTTTTGAGTGAGAAACATATGTTTGGTGAGTGCATATTTCTTGAAATATACATGATTATCCAGACTGGAATCTAATGAAATAGGATTCCCATTTGAAAGACAAAGAGTTAGGGCTACAACAGAGGATAAAAGTGATCAAATGATTAGCCGGGGGCTAATAGAATTCTGGGAAGAATGACAGATTGTATATTAGGGAGAAATATGATCTCATATTCATTGAAGCTTTTTACAACAAAAGATCCAAAAGAAATAATAGAAAATTACTGAAAGAGATAAATGTCTGAAACTTTAGAAATGCATGTGGTGTTGGATTAATCCAAGCAAGAAAGACTGATGGGCAGATAATAAATTACATTGTGCAGTAAGTCTGCAGTCCTTGTGTTCAAGGTACTTTTGCCTCTCTTTTTTTTTCTCCCCTCCTTGTAAGACACATTTAAGTAGCTCTAGGCCAGTTTCAGAAAATTCAATTCATGAGTCTCATCATCACACCATATGTGTATAGTTCTTTGGAGTAAAGTATTAGGAACAGAGACTCCAAATCCTTGAGTGGAGGAGGTTAATCTTTACCTTCCTTCTGTTTTGTGCCAGATTAATACAGTTTTCGTATGAAAATATGAACAATATAGAACACCTTTTCAGATGCAAACAGTTGTGATGCCCATAGCTAAGAGTCTGCAGAAATGTTTCGATGAGTTTTAGTCAACAACTCTACTTCTGAGAAGGAAGAAATAATATAGTCATAAAATGAAATATATATTTTCCTATTACAGGGTAGTGATTATGTCTTTATTTAACTCTTCTAAATTTTACTTTCCCATAGGTACATGTTCCTTTACTAAAAAATTTATGAGTGTGTGGTTGTGTGTGTGTGGGACTGTTTATCTTTTACAGATTTACATACAAACATAATCCAGGTTTATATAATCCTTACCCTTGATTCCTGGTACTACTTCAGTGGTATACTCTATGTTATTATTTGTATAACCAAGATTTTTAAAACTCTTTTGAAGTAAAAAATCACAAAATAAGATGCTGATTTGCTGTTTGTTACATTGTTATATTTTTAAATACATAAAATTATTTTTTAAAACATTTTAAACTTTGGATATATATTTAACTATTGGTTTGCCTAAAATTCAGAAACCTGAGACTTGTTTTCCTTTTGTAAAAGCTTTAACTCTGCCTAAAATATCAGCAAACTCACTTTAGGAATCTTCCTTGGGAGGGGATTAAGGGCTGTGACAGGTATCCTTTTATCACCAGGGTTAAGTGGTCACAACAGCACCGTATTAATCATGGAGAAGTTCAGCTACTTTCAAATAAGTTGGTTGAGAAATACATATTCTTCTTCTTAAACTATTTGAAACTTTTGATCAATTTTTCTGCAAGTGCTTGCCCTTCAAACTTGGCATTCATTTGTGTTCTCATTTTTAGTAGGTCCAAGGAGAAAGTGAAATATTTCCTGAAATACAAATAAGTAATAAAATTAATGTGCAAACAGAGATTACTTTTTATTCTTTGTGAACATTTATTTTTTTATATTTCATCTCTAGAGAAAGAGAGATTTTTACTTTGTAAAACTGAAGTTCTTATTCCAAATCATCTGGATTTCTTTGTAGTTAAACATGTAAGCTTAAATTCAAGTGTTTACATATGAGTTCTATATTCTGAAACCGTATTAAAACATTTCCTAGTATATGATAGAAGGTTTATAGAATTTGTTTTTTTTTCATAGCTACTTCAGAGATAGAATCGTTATTAAAATGTTGTAACTTTATAGCTAGTTATTTCTCGGATCTTGTCAAATAAAATGCTAGGAAGATTCTGACTGTAAAATACATATAAGCCCTGTTAAAGTAGAATAAAAGCTGGACATTTTGTCTCCTTAATATGGTTAATGTTTTCCATTGAATCTTTTCTAATCTATCTTAGAGAACAATTTTAAATATAGTTTATTATGGGTTCTGTTTTTGTCTTATAACATCGTGTTTATAATGTGTGGGGAAGGGATAGCAGAGAGAGGAGAGAGGGAGGGAGACTTCAGGAAGGGGAACCCGTCCCTCATAAGCAAGAACAATTCAAGTTATTAATGCTACTTCATAAACTTCTCTGTCAGTTATTGTCATCCCTTGGACAGAGATAATTCCATATGGGAAAGTTTTGCAAAACATCAAACAAAATTTCACTTTTAAATGGCCTATAATCAAGATCTTTCACTTACCTAGTTAGCTTTGGACTTGAAATGTTAACGAAGAATACTTAATGAATTTACCAGTGAACTTACCTTCTCTGCAAAGGCGTTTGCCTCCATTCCTGATTTATACGTTTGAGAACTGTGCAGTTTTAATTTCCATATATTGTCATAGTTTAATGAACATCTGTGTTCCTGTATTGATATTCTTTAAATGGTTAAAAAGTATCCAACTCTATTCTTTTTACAGCTATGTCGTCTTATCTTCTAATTATTAAAACAGAGCTTCCTGCTGCTATTTCAGAATTTTTAACTGGAGACCACAGTGGGTAAGAAAAAATATTTCACACAGTGTTCATCATTTTTTAACTCAATAAATCTGATAGAAAATAAAATGAACATAGTCCCTGCCCTCAAGAAACTTACAAATTGGGGGCTGAGGCAGGGCATAGTAATAGAGAAGGAGACACTCAGCAGCCATTATTGATTATCCGTTATATACAAAGCACTGTGCTGTGAACCATTCAGAACCCCCAGATAAAAGCCTTGCTCTATGCTGGGGAGGGGGTGGGGGATGAGATAGGATGAGAAGTGTATGAAATAGGTTTTGGAGAAGAGTTAAGGGGAGATCTCTGGGTATATGGAAGATTGGGCCAGGGGATGGGGAAGACTGAAATTACCAACAGTAAAAGACTTCAACAAAACAGGGGAATGGATGGCATTGATGTCACTTCTCAGGGCATCATGGTGATTAAAAATCCAGCAGATGCTAATGTGAGATTGCCATTATGAAGCATGATAGTAAAAATAAGTTATTTGCAGGGACTTAATTGTTTTATTTCTTGTTTCCTTAATGATATTATGAACAATACGAAGCCACATGATATGTCCTTTCTCTTTCCTTGTTTAAAAAATGCTCTGTCCTAAAGACTATTGACATCTCTTTTTGTTAGGGGAAAAATTAATTTCACTATGTAGAACAAGAAATTTTGAGAAAAATGAACTTGAAGAGACAGAATAAATCCTTTTAATTGTCATCAGTTTATCATTTCACATAATTTTAAAACCACAGCACAAAAAACTCTGCAGTCTCTTAGATTTAAATATTTGGTTGTTTTGCTCCATATTTGAACATAATCTGGAATGCAGGCCAAGTTTTCAAAATTTCTTTTTTAACTTTTACAAGTTGGCTTCCATTTAAGAATTCTCCTTAGGCCATTGCAGAGACGTATTTGTAAGGAGAGTACGTGTACCTCAGATGTGAACAGGAATCATATAGAAGAGGTGGTCTAGAGAGGTAGGCAGCAGTCCTTAGTGGGTTTACGTCAGCAGAATATATTGTGCCTTTGTACAGTACTTTACGTTCTACAAGGTTTCTACAACCATGGTCACGTTTGATGCTCACCATTACCCTGTTCAGTCTAGAATTTTATCTCGTTACATTTTAATTCTATGCTACTAGTTTGATTAACTGCTACAAGAAATGGCTATGTGAAATTCACTTTTATGTTTACTGCAAAGTTGTTGAAGACAGCCTCTCATTACTCAAACTCTATGTGAGAAATTTCTTTTATAATTTAGGGCTGAGAAGAGTTTTATTTCCTCTGAGGAACTCAAGGCACGATGAAGTAGAATGAAGAATGCTAGACTAAGAGTCAGGAGACCTATGTTGAATTCCATTTCATATTCAGTAGCCTCAGGAAATTCACTAAAGCCATATTATTTAGCTTTGAGTCTTAGGTTTCTTCACCTAGGTAATTCAAGTACCAATGTTGCCTTCTTAATTAAGATTTTGGGATGAACAAATAAGATATTGCACACATACATGCCTTTGTAAGCTGAAAGCATAATGTAGATGTAGAGAATTAAGAAATTCTAGTAATAAAAACTGAATACTAAAGGTGGTGTTCCCGTTTTGCTCACACTGCCAGGCAGCTCAAAGCCAAATTTTAAATGTATCACATAAATCATGTTAATCCTAATAGTTATCACATGTGTTTTCCTTTTTCTTGGGCCTGAATTTGGTGGTTTCTATTTAATTTGATTTTTTTTGTCATATATCTTTGTGGAAAGAGGTGGGAAATAAATACATGTAAAATTTTAGATAGTTAAAGTAGTATGAGGCAGAGCCTATTGAAACTCGGTCTTCTTTCTCTAAAAGTGATATTATCAGCATGGCTTCATTTTAAATGAATCATGCTTACATCATTGGGTTTTCTTTTTCCGTCAGGTTTGTATTTTTTGTTGTTTTTTTTTAAAGAAAATTAACTCCCATCTCACTAATGTTAGTAGAAAATTGATTAAAATATTCATTTTTACATATCAAAAATGAATATTTTAAATTGTATACCTCAAAACACTATGACCAGTTTGCATTGTCTCTCATATTGGTTTTGAAATTGCATATCTGTTAAACAACTTCATCTTTTTTTTTATATGTAGCAAATATTCCCTTATTTTAGATTTCAGTTTTTGAAAAACATTAATAAATGGCTAATTATATTAATTAGTTAAAATGCAGATAAATTATCAGTCTTTAAAGCGTAATGCTGTAAAATAATTAAGAAACAAATACTGTGGTCATTGACTGGACTATCTATACAGGACTTTACTTCTAGATAGAGCCACACAGCAGAATTTCCTTCATGAGATCAATACGGTATTGATATGCTTTGATTTTAGGGTTTTATTTACAGTAAAAGGCTGATAAGATTTTTCAGGTAAAAAAAGATCTTTCAGATATGCCTGTTTTCTGGGTTATTTGTGAGATTTGTTGTACCTTTGTGTGTCTTTTATAAAAATACAATAAAAAAGAAACTGCTTTCAAATATTACTATTAGAAGTCTGATGTTATAATACTTATACCAAACTTTTATGATACATCTATAATTTTCATAGGATGTTTTTAGTATATTTATTATATTTTTAAAATCTGTAGCTGTTAAAAGTTGGAAGCATTCTGTTAACATTTAGTGATCTTGTCAGGAGAATATGATTGACACAATTAAGTTGTCTTGCATTTGAATTGCATAATTGATATGGGATGTGAGTAAGATCCAAATTCAGAACATATGATACTCCTGTCCCATTCTGTTCAAGAATGAAATTAAAGCAACTTATAAATAAATCTGGTGTCCATTAAAATGCAAAAAAAAAAAAATGCATGCCAAAGCATTTACAATACTGCTAAGGCTTTATATTCTATATTTCATCTTTGAGCATTTTTATCATAAAGAATTAAATCCACAGATCAAACAAGTTTCCCAGGAAGTATAAAGCTTTTAACTGTAATTCTTTTGGCTTAAAGAGAATGTATATTTAGATCCCAGTTGGAAAACAGGAGTTCTGTTAGAAAATCCCACCCCACCCCACCCCACCCGTCTTAGGAAAATATTTACGTAACACATTCTTATGAAATTTTGATTCATAAAAGAAATTTTATATATGCTTTTTGAGATTTCCTTTTACTGATTTGTATTTCTCAGGCTGAGACTTTATTTTGCAAGCTTATTATTTCTGGTCTTTTGAAAATATCCATCACCAAACACAATTCAGTTGCCTATGACATGCACATGAAATTTAACTAACTTTAAGTTAGTTAATACAAAAGTGCATTACTGCATTGCATTTATTGTTGATGAATGGTAAAGAAAAGCACTGTATTTATAATTGTCTTTTTTAACATAAATTAATACCCAAAGCCAGAGATGGAGAAATTTTATTTAACAATAAGGTTACTTCTATATTAGGAATTTAAAATTCAGTCCTGTGAAGAGAGTATTAAGTACCATCCTGAAATAAATGAGGCAGTGTCTGAAAAACAGCATAAACTGAGAATGACTTTTCAGGATTAGAGAGTCTTTCCACTGCTACTATGACTAAGATCAGAATCATTCTCTTGCTGATTTTATATGGACATCTAAAATGAAACTCTTAAACCAGAAGATTTCTAAGGTCCGTTCCAGCGCTGATGTCCGTTAGCTCCGTGGTTATGCGTTACTGCTGGAGGACGCCAAGCTAACTTCAGGACCTCAGTCAGTGCTTCGAGCAGTTGTGCCTTCCATGGCCGTGAGTGACCTGTGACCTGAAATCATATGAAGTAACTGCTCAGGATTTCAGCAGTGCTCCTTTATTCTTAGACAAGGGAGGCGTCTTTGTCCAGGGGGTTGGCATGTCCCTTTTTCCAACTCTGCCTTCATGACAGCAGGGACAGCAGACCTGACAGATGGGGTTGGCTAGGGTGCTCCTTTGGACCCTTTTCCTTCTGCCACCGCAGCTATCTGGGTCTGATACTCAGTCCCAGAAGGAAAGAAATTTGAGGCATAGAGCCGTGGGCTTTTGCAAGCTTCGGAAATTTAGTTGTCGGGTGTTCCTTAATGAGGGACATTTTGAAGTTTCCATTTTGACTCTTGCTCAGGAGTGACTAGAAGATTGACATGTCGCGTACCAATTGTTATTTTTAATGTCTATGTTCTCTTAGGACCGCCTGAGACCAGGGGTTGAGGGGCATGTACAAGTCATGGAGCACAGCTTTGGGTTTTACTTTCTGGCACATGCATTTCCTAAAGATGTGAATTAGGCAGAGAAGGGAAAAGTGTGATTATGGTGCTATTTCTGCTGCTATTCTTTCTCTTGTTCTGCTAAAGGGAACGAGAAGGTTGTCAACACCCAATAGTAGCTGTGAAAGATACATTGAAGAGGATTTCTTCCTAAACCAGGGTTTAAAAGACACACACTAGATCAAAACACCTACATCAGAAGGCAGGGGTTGAAACCCAGATAGAGGAAAAAAACACCTTTCTTAACTTAGCATGATAGCAGGAGTCTTTGGCTACCTGACAGAGAGTGAAAGACGGTCCAGAATTCTGAGAGCATCTGTCAAGTGATTTGAAGTTATCCCTATAGGTCTTTAACACACCCAGCTTCCATTTTAGCATGAATTTTACTTTGCTAACTGTTGTACATGTATTTTACTTTGTATTGTTGTACATATACATCAGTGTAAAAATATTACAGGTGTGTGACAAAATTCAGAAAAGAGAACAGAGAAAAATCACTGTCTCCATCCTAGTCACTGTTACCATTTTATTTCCTTTTGATTTTTTCCGTCAGCCTTTTTTATACATAATTAATAATCATACGTGTTTTTTAGCATTTTTCATTTTATTAGATTGTCTTTTTAAAAAGCTGCATAACATTCCATTAAGTATATGATTATTGACCTAAGTATTTTCTATTGTTGAAAGCATTTCCTACATATATGATAATATTTTATTCAACAGCTTCAGGCAGATGGCATTTTCGTATTTTAGATTATTTCTTAAAGTAAATTGCCACAGCATGTTTATTGTTCTTACTACATATTATCAAAGTGTTTTCCCAGAAGATTATACTAATTGACAATATCACTAGTACTGTATGAATAGACTAATTATCAATTATGCCACATTCTTGAGTATTATTTTTTAAATAGATTTTACAGTTTAATAGTTGAAAATGTCTTCATTATTTATTTCTTTAATTAACACCTGAGATTTTTTTTTTCCCAATGTATAATTACTAGTTCTATGTCCTCTTTCATGAATTGCCCTTTGTATACCAATCTGTTAAGGTCTTGAGGAATTAACTTTTAAAAATTTCTACACATGGATTTTATAATGAAAAACTGAAACCATGTATAAGAAAACAAGAAGAAAATAAAATTTTCTCGTATTGTTACCACATAGAAATACTCACTTATAGTATTTTGAGTGTATCCTTCTGACTTTTTTCTATTTGCATCCAGTTGTTGGTGTTTTTTTTTTTAACCATCAAATATAGCATCACACTTTTAACCTACCCTTTTATCATTCAATAGTCTAATGTCTTTATATGAAAATTTTAATATTTTTTCCTGGTAATTTTGCCCATTCCTGGAAATTTTGGAAAATATAGAAAAATACAAAGAATAATAATTAGCTATCATTCTATCACTCAGGTAATGACTATCAATATGTCATGGTTCCTTTCAATTTTTAATCCATGTTTATTTTTTCCTCAAAATTGGGATCATGCTATACATATGTATGTATATATATAAATGTAAATATTGTGTTTATTGAATAGTAATTACATTAGTATATCTGTGAAGTATTATTTTTATGATTGCCCATAATTTAAAACTGTCAGTCTTAGATATGTACACTATTTCCAATATTCATTATTTTAAATGTTTTCAATAAACATCTTTTTATAAAATCTTTGTTCTTATTGCTGATTGTTTCCTTTTTCTAACAATCTTTTATAAGTGTTAAGATATATATATATTTGAAGGCTCTCAATATCTATTGCTAAATTACTTTCCAGAAAGATAATCCATACAGTTTATAGTCCCACCCACCTATGTACATCTCACCACTTCTTACGAACATTAACTTATTTTTAATTATTTGCTAGATGTTTGAAAAGTAACATTTCATTGTTTTGATATGTTTCTTAAATGTAAATTCATTAAGAAGAATACTAGTATCTCACAAGAACACATTTTAACAAAACAAAGTAGGCATTTCCTAATGGGTGTTTGTAATGGTTGTAATGTGTGAGTATGTGTGTGTAACCACAAACACTGGAGTCCTACGCCTAAAATATATATGTATACCTATAGCTATTTTTTCTAATAGGTCTTGGTATCTTGATGGACAAACACTGCTGATAGTCATTTGTGCTGGTATTGTGTTCCCCCTTGCACTTCTTCCCAAAATAGGTAAGTCTTTTTAGAAGAAGATATACTATACTTGTTTTTTAAAAAGAGAGAGAAAGAAAGTAATATTAAGGAGCTTTTAATTTTACAGAACCACATTGTTAGCGGAAGGGTGGTGATTTGTGAATACTTTTAAACTTGGCTTTATTTTAGGTTGTTCAGCCTTCAGCTCTGCCTCATTAGCCTATTACTTGATTTGCAGTAGTGTTTTGTCTGCCCCACTAAAATAAAATCTTTACAGTGGAACATTAAAGAGAAGCTTTTCCTTACAGTGTACCATTAGTGGTAAGCCAGTTCCAATTCTGCTCTGCAGAGTTACATAAATGATCTGTGACAGATAGTTGGAATGTTGTTATTCTGAGCCCTAAGCCCCAGATACCAAGCACTGTAATAAGAAACATGCCCAAGATGTATAGCTTTCGCTATATCTTAGGATCACTTTCCTTATAAATTGCTTTTTATTTTACTATTATTTTGCAGGCTTTCTTGGCTACACAAGTAGTTTATCATTTTTCTTTATGGTGTTCTTTGCTCTTGTGGTAAGTTAAATATATAGTACATTGCTTATCTCCTTAATAGAATTGGACTCATTGTGTAAGTGTACTTTTTCTTTTAGCTCTGTTTTGTGTTGGGAAAGGTATCCCATTTTACTTCAGTGTGTTATTAAAAGTACTTTTCTTTCTCAAAATAATTTCCTTCATTGTGTCTATTTTGAAAAGGCTTAGAACAGCATTTCCAATTCAGTATCTCTAGTGGTTCACTAGATAAAAAAGAGAACACCAAACTCTGTTAAAATTCTAGAGGGAAGTGTGAGATTAGAGCAAAAAATATTTACTTGGTACAAAATTTATATTTCCACTAGTGCATTTCCTAATATAACTTATGTGGACAGCTCTCTCTCAGCCAAACGACAAACAAACTCACTGCCCTCCCCCTCACTACATGGGACATGACTCCCAGGGGTGTGGGCCTTCTCGGATCGTGGGGTGGGGGTCCTGGGGTGAGCTGGGACTCAGCACCAGGGGATTGAGAAGCCCTTCTCGACAGAGGGGGTAGGAGAGAATGAGGCAAGATGGAGTGTCAGTGGCTGGGGGATTCCGGGCAGAGTCAGGAAGTTATCCTGGAGGTTATTCTATGCATTAAATAGATATTGCCATTTTAGTTAAGGCGTAACAGAGAAGCTGGAGGGACCTGCCTGGAAGTGTGGAGCTGTGTTCCAGTGGCCATGTTTCTTAAAGATGATTGTATAGTGATGTAGCTTTTGCCACGTGACTGTGTGATTGTGAAAACCTTGTGTCTGATGCTTCTTTTATCTACCTTATGGACAGATGAGTAAAACATATGGATTAAAAATAAATCAATAATGGGAATAAATGTTAAAATAAATTTCATAGGTTGAGATGCTGATGATCGATGGGGGGGTGGGGGTATGGTATGGATGGATTTTTTTCTGTTGTCTATTTCTTTTTCTGAATTGATGCAAATGTTTTAAGAAATGATCATGATGATGAATATGCAACTATGTGATGATATTGTGAATTACTGATTATATATGTAGAACAGAATGATCATATGTTAAGTATGTTTGTGTTTGCTTGTTATATTTTTTTAAAAATTAATAATAAAAAAACTCTAGAGGGAGTTGTGCTGAGGTTACACTTTTTAGGCTTCATGTTGAAGCAGGAAACATAGTAAATATTTTCATCATAATCCGGTTGTCAAGAAACATCCACAGCATTAGAAATGGCCTGCATATGCAAATGAACATGGATATTAAAGAGAATCAGTACAGATAAAATACTGCATTTTTTCTCCCTCACGGATAATTGGCAATCCACGCTTTGCTTAGGTAGGAGTAATTTAGTTTTCATAGCCAATAGTTTCAAAGCAGGTAAAATGTATTAATGTGATATGCCTACTTTAGTTTTCACAGCATTCATTTCTGTCATGGCAGATAATCTTTAATTCAATGCAGATTTATACTGTAGCATTCATATGGAAATAATACCTATTCTGCATGTATTATAATGTTTTACTAACCAGATTTTTACCTTACAGCACAGTTTTGGTCTTCAAGGAAGACAGTGAAGGGTACTCTGTATGCTTTTTTAAAAAAATGTTCTTGTTAGATGGCATATTTATTTTAGAGTCTCTGAGTGTTAGGTTTTGAAATACTTAGAAGTTAAGTAAAAGACGTGTATATATTTACCCGGACTTTTTTGAAGGGTGTAAATTTTTTCATTGACTATTTTTGTCAGTATGTATTGGTAAATCTATAAAGCATTTTTATTACATTTTAAAAAAGCAATCCAAAATCTATTTTTTTCTTAAATTATACTCTTCAAATAATGCAAATCAAAACCCCCATTCTGTTCTTCCAGATCCTGATTTTGCATAAAAAATCTTAACATAAATTTTTGTCCCCTCCGAAGTATCTAAAATTTAAAAAATTAAATTTTAGTCTAGCAATGGCATAGAATGACAGTGAGCAAATGAATTTCTCTTTTTTTGGTAAAGTCACCTTTTTAGGTGCATTTTAGAACACAAATGCATTGCCATTCTTTCTAAAAGTTCCAACCTGACTTTGGATTAATAATCTGAGTAATATTTTAATAAGTCAGTAATCATGATAGAGAATTATTTAAATGGATTTTAGTCAGAAGCTTGCCTGCTGTTGAGTAGTGTATCAGACATTGTAGAGTTGTGGAAGTTGAACCTGATCACTACCCTTAAGGATTTGTTAATCTGGGAGGATGGATAAGATTAACATATTAGAAAAAAATAGAGAACAATATAAGCAGTACATAGTTAAGAATTGATTTATGTACTTTAGAGTAAGAATCAAAAGTTGAGAGAAGAGAAATCTTTGAGAGCTAGAGTAAAGAAGGGTTTGGAAGGAAATAAAACTTGAGCTGAGCCTTGAAAGTTGGGAAGGAGTTATTACAAAAAGAAGAAGAAAGGGCCTTTTCTGCATGTGAACAAGTATTTTTAATACTCAATCGTCTTTTTCTCTGTCTTTCTAACTCCTGGAGTTATATTCTTACTATATTCCGTCTACTTTAGGATTTAATCCTAAAAGTATAAGTTTTCTGTAGATTTGCTTTATCACTGTATAAAATTTTGAATGGATTTGTTAAAACCCGAAACCAGGTAAATATCAAATAAGATTGGACTAGTATTTGCTTATTGGTCTGCAAAGGATAAATACTTTTTATTCTCCCTTGCCCGTTTTTATGTGGCGTTTCCTTGTGGAGTGAACATTTAGAGAGTAGTGACGTGTCCTGAAACAGAGACAACAATAATAATTGTTGATACAGCCCCAACTACAGGTCCAGGAGCAGGATGGCCACAATTAGGGGCAAAACCCTGGAACATTTTCATCACTATTTCTGAGAAACAGCATTCCTCTGAATTTCTTTTAATTTTTTTTTTTTTTTACTATTTTTTACCAGCTGTGGTTTCCTAGCTATGTATTCTTATACTTAGCCAGCTTCCCTAGTTACAAAAAATAGTAGAAATCTGAAACAATAAAGAAGGCAGCATTTAGAATCAGAAATCCTTGAGTTCCCCCTTTGCATAAGGTCTCCACTTTTTCTGCCTGTGACCTTTTCCAAAACTGCTATTAATATTTATCTGTCTGCTACTGATGCCAGATTCACAAATAGCCATATTCTTGTATCATTGTCACTGAAAACATGATCAGTTCCCATGTGGAGTTGGATTTTGTTTTTTTTAATGCCTTAATGCTATTAGAGTTTTGGAAGTTGACATGAGAACACGCTCAGTCTTTGGTTGGAGAGATCTTCACTAAGCAGATATGCAGGCCACCCCCACATACATAGGCTGACTGTATTTTCTTCGGTCTGTTGATTGATGACCCCATTCTAACTAGCTCTGTTTAAATATAAACTGAGGAAAATCATATGAGCAAAGAATCTTCTTTTAGCATCTTATTTGGTATGGTGTTAGGTTTATTTGAAATAAAGATGACCTATTTGAAATCAATCTCTTGTCAAATATTCTGTAAGAAATAATCTGAGTACTTATTCATTTGTCCTTATAGGTAATAATTAAAAAATGGTCCATCCCTTGTCCTCTGACATTAAATTACATAGCGGAATACTTCCAGGTAATAGCTCATATTTTCTTTTCAATTTCTTCCTTTGATTTTAAGCTAAAAATAAAATAAAATTTAAGCTAATAATGATTTTTTCCCCTGATTAATAAAAAGCTAATGGTTATATTACATTTTGGAGCACTGTTTCAAAATATATTCATCATTTTTGTGGCTGTATTCTGACTTTTAATCGCTGTTGGTTTCTCTTTTCCCTCTCAATCCTCTTAAACAGATTTCAAATGTTACAGATGATTGTAAACCAAAGCTCTTTCATTTCTCCAAAGAGGTGTGTAAGTTATTAACAGATACTTTGGGTTGATTTTTTACATTTCAAGTTTTAAGAGATTTGTGTAACAGGGTCTCTTAGGTCTCTGTACCTGCAACTAATTAATTTTCATGAAAGTGCTAAGTATAGGGTTGCCTACCAAAAGAATAATATTATTTAACACAGGGTGGCCCATTATGAAACAGCCACCTTTTTTTTTTTTTTTTTTTTTTTTTTTTTTTTTTTTTTTTTTTTTTTTTTTTTTTTTCTGGCATGCCTTTTAATGGAGCCTGTTTTAAATGGGCCACTGCCTAAAAGGACAGATTTACTGAATGTCTGGTCTGGCCAATAAGGTCCTCTGTGGATATAGACTTCCTGTTGCCCTCTGGACCCATAAAGCTAAATAGTCAATTATATATTTAAAAAAAAAAAATCTACCCCAATGAGTAGAGCCTTGCTCTGTAACTAAACAGCCTCTTCATTGGGCCAAAAATGTTTGAACACTGCCGATATGGCCTCTGGTTAATATTCCAAACTTGAAATTTGTGTTGCCTGGAGTGGAGACCAGAAGATCAAATCCCCTTGCTTCTCAAAGAGCAGTAGGATAGCTTACTTCTTGGCTCACAACTGCAAATCCCTGCAAGAACCCTGAGTATTAGCAGAGGAGACAAGACCTAGAGCCTGGATGGTCTCTACCTTACCATTCTAAAAGAGCTCACAGTCTTCCCTGTTCCTGCAGGTCTTTCATCTACATGTTTTGATTCTGCTGGAATGTTACTTTGTAGGTCCCAGATCCTAGAATCTGCTCCACTCGTGTACAACTGTTCTGGTTTCCTAGCTGCTGGAATGCAATATACCAGAAACAGAATGGCTTTAAAAAGGTGAATTTAATCAGATGCTAATTTATAGTTCCAAGGCCAAGACAATGTCCCAATTAAAACAAGTCTATAGACATGTCCAATCTCAGGCATCCAGGGAAAAATACCTTGGTTCAAGAAGGCCTATGAGTTCAGGGTTTCTCTCTCAAGTGAGAAGGCACATGGCGAACACAGTTTCTCTCTCATCTGGAAAGGCACATGGGGAACACAGTCAGCGTTCCTCTCTCTCTAAATGTAAAATGTTAGCGTGATTACTCCCTCGTGCAGCCTTTTCTTTTTATCTCCATTTTTTTTTTAATGGGAAATGTCTCTCCAGTCCCACAAAGGAGGTTGCCATGTCTTTTACCTGGGAAAGACCTCTATGTGCCTTAAAGACCTAGGTACAGTCATTGACAAGTCAGGAAGTTGAGTAATGTGTGAAACAGAATTTGTGAATCCAACTCTCATTCTCCTATCCCAGCGTCAGGAAACACTACAACTTCCTTCCTCCCAGACCCCCTCAGATATTTTAGGAGTCTAGGTGTTGTGTTCCAAGATAGGACTTCAATCACTGGAACTTCTTTTGCTTAAGAACCTAGAGTTATTTCAGAAAAAAAAATTTTGGAGCAGAAAAAAATAAATTACCACCACCTATTTCACAGAGACAGAATTTCATTTAGATGGTAACATTTATTTTTTATTATTTTGTAGCTTCCTCTGGCTTTTATTAAATACTCTAATTTGAAAACAATAACACTATTTATGCTGGTATGATCCAGTGGCTCTCTTCAAATTTGTAGGTCTAGAATAGATGATGTTCATTCCCACTGAAAGTGATCCTAGTCAAAGATGCTTGCGAATACTAGCATGCGATTAATATTTTCAGTAGTCCCTGTAGATTGAGTTAGTAAAAGCAGGTTTGGAAGCTTTAATTATTATTATTTCTTAGGGTAGTAAGATGAATTTAAGTTGCATGCATTAGAAAGACTGGGAATTACAATAAGGGCATTTCTAAAATGTTATTTTTTTCTTATACCTAAACTATTTTTATCCTCTTAAATAATGTAGAAGAAGCACGGATGTAGATAATCTAAAATTGTGGTATTTGGACTAGGGATAGGCATTCAACTTAATTTCGTATTAAAATCCACGTTGTTAGATGTACCATGCCTTGGGAAGGTAGCCAAGAAATATTGGGGCTAGAAGAGGCAAGCCAGCTATTGAGTAAAACATTTGCTGCTGGCCATAAATGTGCCTCTTGTAATTAAAAAAAAAAATCTTATTTTATAAAATCATGATTCAGGAAAGATGAAATAAATTTAACCAAATTGATATTTTTTAAAGAACTGAATTTGTTGTCAAATGAAGTAATAATGGCTTCAACCGAGTAGCATTTAATAACTTGATCTTTTTTATTTTTTCAGAGTGCTTTTGCCATACCAACCATGGCTTTTTCATTTCTTTGCCACACCTCAATATTGCCCATATACTGTGAACTTCAAAGGTACCATAGAATTCTGGAATATTTTAAATGTATTAAATATGTCTTTTCCTCTGGGGCGTTTAGATTGAGTGGCATTCTCCTTTATGAATCTTTTCCTCTCATCACTGGATTTCAAATGTTAGTTTAAAGATAAATGAAAAGCAAGAGGTAGTTCTAAGCTGAGGATGCCACGTTGGTGCTACACGTTGGTGCTATATCTTTGCATGGTAATTTCCAGTAAGGGATTCTAGGGGAGAGTTATTGATGAACTGGGTCTTCAGTAATTGAGAAGTCCTCTTGATTAGCTTGGGAGATATTTGTTTCTTACTGTATAATTCAGATAATTGATTTTACTTTTGCTGTTTTTGCCTTTTAAGTCCTTCAAGGAAGAGAATGCAGAATGTAACCAATACAGCAATTGCTTTAAGTTTTCTCATTTATTTTATATCTGCACTCTTTGGGTACCTCACTTTTTATGGTAAGTATGTTCTTTAATTATAGATGACATAACCTTGGATAAATTGTTATGTAGATGCTCTCACACCTGAGTATGAACTTTATTTCTGCCTTTCATTAGTAAATTTATTTATTCAGGTTGCCAGATTACAATGCAATGTTTCTAGAGGCCTTAAAGAAGTGATTCACTTTCTCTTATAAAGGTGGATCAAGTTCAAGATTAATAATTCATATGAAAATTTTCTTAAACATTTAAGTAAAACTTCAGGCTTAGAGACACTGATGTCATTCTGTAAGAAAAAAGTATGCAATCATGATTTTAAGTTAAATTAGGATTGTATAAACTAGGCCTATTTTGGCAGTGTGGGCGGTGAAGAAAGTTGATCATCGTAATTGCAGAGAAACAAGTTGAAAAAGGACAGAATTTTGCAGTGGCCCTAGAGTCAGGCACTTAAATGCGATCCCTGCCTTCCGACTTCATTATCACAGGACTCAGCAGACATGCATTCTTCCATGCGCCATGACCTTTCTCAATTTTTAAAAATGATTCTTTTGAATCCATAAAACATAGGTAAAATTCTCTTTTATTTACCTTTGAAAAAAGTGCTTAATATGTTTTTTCTTATGAAAATCTCAAAAACAAGTAGAACTTTGAAGTCTAGAACAAGAAAAAAATTGTAAGCTTTCTTGTTTAATTTGCAAACAAGTACACTGCAAAAATTATACTCAATTTGTCAACTTCTCAAATATACTTTTCAGTTTATGAAAGCTTTTATAATGGCTCTTTAAGTAAATGGTACTATTTAACCATTACTACTTTGGTGAAATTTAGCTGTTATGGCTGATGTCATGTTTGATGGCCATATGCATGTGTTTCAGGTTTTAGACATCAATAATGACCTGTAATGGTGCTTTACTTATCTCTCAGCTTTTTTCCAAATCTGACTAAATTTTTAACAACCTTTGCTTACACAGCTACCTTTCCTTAGCCCACTGGAAAGAGTAAAGGTTTTGAAATCCAACAAATCTGTTTCAAATGACTCCTATTCCTAAGTAGCTATGTGACCTTGAAGGGAATACCTCACCTTGCAGTGTCTTTATCTCTAATCTGTAACATGGAGATAACTGCTCAGTGCTGTGTTGAGAAGTTAATTAGTAAAATGTGTTAATGAGTAAAATGCCTGTTATAGTATCTGGCCCACAGTGGTCACAAATGAGAGCTATTGCTGGTGGTGTTTTATTAATATCATTATTGTAATTGTTTCATAATTCCAGGTGCTCTGTTTTTCATCATTGTACTTCTCTTCTTACTATTGAATAAAATATAATTCAAATATAAGTATTATCCTGGAGTTTTCAGTGTATGTGCAAGTTATAATTGTTCTCTATGGTCCTTTTCTTGCTGTCACTACATAATTTCGAGAGTAATAGGGTCATCCATTATTCTAAATCTGCGCTTGCAGTTTCATACCAAAGCCAAGAGTCCCTGGTAGAATGAGAATGGTAGAGTTCAGAGTGTACCATCAGGAGTAGCATTATTGGCAGTGTGAACACACTGCCCTTCTGGATTACTACAAGGCAAGACAGATTGTTGAGCTTTTTGGTCATTGCTAATAAAATAAAATTAATGAAATATATATTTTTCTGTTTTGGGTTGTTGGATTTGTTGGTTTTTATAAAGAATTGAGCTCAATAAGACTTTTCTATAGCAAATAGATATAGATAATATAGAATATAAAATAGATAAGAAGCTAACAGTCTCTGTAGGGATTCCACAAAGACTTAATATAGCAGAATAGCTGTATTTTTTTTTAAGTTAGAATTGTCACCTGGCACAAATACTACTATGTTTAAGTATCTTCAAAATGGAGAAAAAGTCCAAATAAACCTGATCGTCCATCTTCACTCCCTCCAAATGCCCCACCAGTCTCCTGAGAGGTAGTTATATGACTCACCATTAGATGCTTGCATATTCAGATTGAAAGGGAAGGGAAGGAGGATGGATGCTAGTACATCTGTTACATTTATGAGCTTAAGTGCCAGGTATTTTACATTCATTCACTGCCTAATTTGCAACAACCCTGCAAAGTGGTGTAGATTCACATTGGTTGAATAATTTGGCCAAATATCTGCAGCTACTGAATAATGAAATTGGTATTTGAATCCAGTTTTGTTTTCAAAGCCAGTGTCTTTATGGCTGTACTGCCTCCTCAGTAATTTTACTATAAAGCCCAGATTTCCTCATTCCAAGTTTCTATTAAAGCAAACTTTTGGGGAAACCTGGCTCACATAAGCTCCAGGCATATCTGTATAATTATATCTGTTTTTCTTTATCTATCTATCTATCTATCATTGTTCTCAGAGATCCCACAGGCTAAAAAATTTTAATGAATTTAAATAAAATGTTTCCTAGTCAACTTTTGCCTGCTTGTCAGGTAAACTGTTATGTTGTCTCTGAATTAATTCCTTCTCTCCCAATGCAAATTATTAAAAGTTTCCAATTTTCATATATTAGAGAAATATAAAACTAAAAACTCACATTGTAGTTAGGTAGATAAGAGAGAGAGTGAGAGAGAGAGAGAAGTAATTCCTTCTTTAATGGCAGAAAACTCAGATGTTGATTTACTGTTCACAATGAATATTTCTGGGGTTGTTAATCATAACCAAGAAAAATCTTTTATGGTATCTTTCTGTCAGTATAAACAATCGCCGTCAGTATTCTGGAAAGAAACTGCTAATTTAGCCCAAGGTCCTATCAAAAGGATTGGTCACAAATTAAGGCCTTCTACCCATTTACTAGCAGCTGAGAGGTGAAGTGACCTGTCGGAATTAGTGGCAGGTTTCTTGATTCCAGTGTTCTTTCTGCTACTTTGTGCTGATCTTGATAAAGTTCATACTCTTTTTGACAATGTATGTTAAACAGGACAAGCTCCTGACTTCAATGGCAAATGTAACTTTCAGAGGTCTCCACCAGGTCCTTATAAGATTTATAGAGATTTGTCTGAATCAGAGAAGTGAGTTTTACTATATTCTTTACATATGTTAAGGCTCAGTTAAGAGCACAGAATTGACTGACTCAGAAGAAAGGTTTGCATAGTAGAAAGGGGACATATGACAGATATTTTGAATTTGTAGTAAATAAATCTAGTTTCTCTGCCTTCTGGAGCTGCTTGGGAGCCTTTTATCCAGAACTCCCAAGGCCTAATTTATATCCAGATTTTGTCAGATTAAAGGAACCTATAATATGTACCTGGATTAATAATATTGGCTCTCAGCACAGACCTTGCAGTATTCTATGGTGGGTAAGGGAAAGTGTTCCTCTGGTAGGCCAGGCCAAAGTCCGAGAGTTGCATAATAGCAAGACCACCTTAAAAATCTATGAGATTGTTAAGCAAGAAGTGTTAATAGCTCATTTTTATGATTCAGAAAATGGAAATAAAACAGTTTGCCTTATTTCTCCAAAGACTCACAAGTATCTCACAGATTTGGAAATAGGATCCAGATTTCCTGGCTCTTCCTAGTCTCCTACTTCGTCTGTTAGTCCCACACTGTGTAAAGTATGTCTTTGATATTTTAGAAAATTAGTTCCTTTCCTATTTCCATCATTATTGGTCTAGTTCAGATTCTCAGCACCTCTCTCTGATTATGGCAGTACCCTATGGGTCTCTTTTCTTCCAGTCTGTCCTCCTGCTTAGTTCAGATCATAATACATTATTGTTCAAATATTGCATCTCTGTGGCTTGCTAGATTCAATCCAAAACCTAAGTAGAAGTCCATTGCTGGGACTCAAACGCTGTTCTGTATTTCTAGACTTATCACCCTTGAATCTACAGGGCACTGTATTTCAGCCACTTTAGTACTATTGGGCTACTCATTTTCTCAGATGCACAGTCCCTTTACTACTTCAGGGCTTCTGCTTCTGCTGGTTCTTTCTCCTAAAGAATTCCTTCCCCCCACGTCGTTGAATGTCAGCACACGTGCATTCACTTATTTAAAACGTTCAGTAACGATATAACTCAATATATTATTGACTCCACTTTACAGATGTAGGAACTGAGTGATTCAGAGACATTAAGTTGTTAGTAAGTTAAGGGATTTGAATATTGTTCTGTGTGGGACCAGCACAGCTCTTTGTTTAGACCTGTCTTCTGCTACTGACATATGTGTATGTGTGTATATACTTTCCATTATGTGTGTTTATATTTATCTTTTTTTAAAACAGTTTTATTCACTCATCATACAGTCCATCCGAGGTATACAATCAGTGGCTCTCATACATTTACCTCGTCTCCCCTGTAAGGCACTGATGTGCAGTACTCTTGAGCATCCTCACTCTCGGTGTCCTTGTTTGGTTGGGGTGGACGGGGCAATGTGAGAACGGAAGGGCCCTCGTGTGGAGTGATCAGAACAAAGCGTGATCAGCACGCACAGGTCATATCCTGTTGCTATCATGCTGACTGAAGGGAGCCATTTTCCTAAAACTCTATTATCTTTTTTACAAAAGATGGACCCACAGATGAAATGGTGATGAAATAGGTAACATGCACAAAACTCCAGGATATTCTAGAAAACACTATGATAATGCGAAAAAGTTACGGATTTGGGCACACAAAAAAAATGCATTTACAGCTCTGCCACTTCATATTGTATGATCTTGTACAAGTCATTCACTATTTTTGAGCCTACTTACCTCTCATTTGTTGTTAAAGAGACCAAATTTAGTAATACCTGTGAAATCATTTTAAAAACAAACAACATAAATGTCCAAAGGTTGTTCATAAGTATTCAGATGTACAAACCTTCAGATTATGGAAAAGTTCTAAAGATATATTTTCATATAGATAATTCATTGTCATAATTTTAGACATAATTCTATTTTCAAATTTCATTAAAAAAGAAATAAAAGACGGTTGTCAAGAAGATATTTACCTAATGTCTCTGTGTTTCATAGCATAAGAAAAAAGCCAGAGATGAACTTGATGCTGCTAAGAATCCAAAATATGTTAGGAGGCATTTGTGCAAAGGAAAATAATTTTGCTATTATTGACATCTTAACAGATTATCACGTGATCCTTATTATTATTTTTTTATTTGCAGACAAAGTAGAGTCAGAATTACTACAAGGTTATAGTAAATACTTGCCGCATGATGCTCTTGTCATGACTGTGAAGTTCTGCATACTCTTTTCTGTGCTTTTGACAGTGCCTCTAATCCATTTCCCTGTAAGTACTCCTAAAGGTTTTCTTACTTAGTGTAATGGTTCCCTAATATGGCAACACTAATTCTTTGCAGACTAGAACGTTTGAATCACATCTAGTCTTGTATATCTTATTCATTTGTTAAGTAATTGATCAAAGACCTCATACTTGTATATGACCCCATGAAAGCACAAAAATAACAGTGAACCACTAAGCTAATTTGTGCCTTTTGAGATTTAGTTCAGGTTTACACTTTACCACAGCATTGTTTCCAATTTAGACTCTAGTACTTCTAATGTTTTGGGTTGTTTTTTTTTTCCCCTTAAATTCTATATTCTGTTTTCAAAAGAATGTGCATGAAGAGGAAAACGTCAAGTCAGCAAACATAAGTGCCTTCTGGTTTATTGTACGTTTATTTTCGCACAGACATTCTAGTTTAATCTTAGTCAAAATATTATATTTTCTCTAGAATTATAATCCAAGAAACAAAATAGATTTTCTTCTGCACTTAGTTGCTGTAAGACTCTTAAGAATTTCTGAGAAAACGAAAGCTTTAGGTGTAAATACTTACGGATCTTTTGGATCTCTAAAGCAGTGAGTTGTTTGTTGTTTTATTAAGAACTGAGCCTTCAGGGTTCCTTTTCTCCTCCCTGTGCTGACTGTGGTGCCAGGACCACAGCGGGTGCTGGGTAAATGTGTGGGCTGTGACCGCCTGCTGCCCCCGTGCCCATGAGAAGTGTCATGAACTAGATTTCCTATCTACATGCCGTGAAGCAGATAATGTCAAAAAGCGGTAAATGGTGCTCCTGTCCCATGGCAGGATTTCTGTTTTTAAACCCTTTGTTCTATCTGTAGAATTTAATGGAAATGATTCTTGGAGAGTTCATCACACAATATTATTGTTACTAATTTAAAAAACTGTGCAACCTAAAGAAAAAGTATGTGAAAATTAAAGCAAGATAATTTTAATGAAGCTCACACAGAAAGGTATATTTCTTAATTTATGTGTATGAATACTTTATGATAATAGTTTATGCTATATTTTTAGGGGGCGAGACTATCATGATTACTGTTACATCATTTGGGTTTCTCTAAGCAAAGATTTTGGCTTTCACACATCCTCATTGCTTAAATTACTTTTCTTTTCTATTATGCAGGCAAGGAAGGCTTTAATGATGATGTTTTTCTCCAATTTTCCGTTCTCATGGATTCGCCATTCTTTGATTACTCTAGCACTCAATATTATCATTGTTTTACTTGCATTATATGTTCCTGACATTAGAAATGTATTTGGTGTAGTTGGTAAGTTTTCTATTTTAAAAAAATCCATATAACAAAGTGGATAAAATTCTCACCCAGCCTTATATCTAAATTTCTTCCTTTTTTTCCCTCTCTCCCACTCAAAGGTGCCAGTACATCAACATGTTTGATTTTTGTATTCCCAGGAATACTTCATCTTAAACTTAGCAGAGAAGATTTTCTGTCATGGAAAAAGCTTGGGGTAGGTTGGTTTTTGTTTTTAAGAATTCTATTTTAAGAATAATTTTTCATTTATACTAAGTATCTTATCTGTGTCAAGAAAGATATATTTTGAAATATAAAGTACATTATTGAGGAGGGTTAAAAAATTTTTAAATGTACCCAATTTTTCTTTTTCCTTACTTCCACAGGCTTGTGTTTTGCTCATCTTTGGAATTTTGGTTGGGAATTTTAGCTTGGCACTCATCATTTTTGATTGGGTTAATAAATGAAAGAAATATGTTCTCACTTCTTGTGAAGAATAATTTACCTCCATGTGCAAGAAGGGCTAATTCTGGAAGGTGACTAGGATGAATCCTCTTTAAATGAATTAACATTTTAATAAAAATTGTTAAAGAAAAACAGAACAAAGCAGCAGGGACTAGGAAAAAGGGAGTATAGCAGTTTTAATCAAAGCAAAAAACAACCTCAAAATGTTGTTGAATATATGTAGTCAATTTTTGTTTGTTCATTTGTTTGGGATTTTATTGTTTTTGTAGTTTTTTTTTTTTTTAAAGAAGTCAATGTATGAGGTTTATAAACAAAATTGAATCCTAGCTTGTGAGTTAATGTTGTCAACATCAATTACTGATAATAAAATTGTGAGAGTATTCCTCTTGGTGTTTTGTTTTGCCTCCAAGTCCTGTCTAAGAGAATTTTGTGATTTTCCTTTGTTGTTCATTTAGAGTTAGAACTGTGACTATCACTGTGGATTTGAAAGTTCCCTGAGCTTTCTTCCCAGTTAGTCACTAAAACAGGACTTTCTACTTGGCAAATGAACACAAATGTTGATACATTATTTCATGTTTATTTGGGGGTTGCAAGTCATTCTAGCCTTCCAATCAAAATGGCTTATTTCTGGTTGGAAACCAAAAGGTGGTGTCTTCTTCCTTTTGAGTATTCTATGTAAAGGGTACCTTGTTAGCAGCCTCCCAAAGCCAGGATATATCAGTAAAAATGTTAATCATATCTGGTGCACATGTAAAGTAGGAAATTGCATGCAAAGTTCCTGTTTGCTATATGGAAATCCACACTTTTGCAGGTGCTCCCTTGCTTTCCCTTTAGAAAACCTGGGCTGAAAAATTGACACTGATTTAAGATACTTCTTTGGCAACTTGAGAGCAGCATTCTGTAGTCGAAAAAGTTCAAGCTTTTGGGTTAGAAACACTTGAGTCCAAATCTTAATGACTTTAGTCTTAACTTTTCTGAGCCTCTATTATCCCACCTATAAAATGGAGTTAATACCTATGAGAGAATTAAATGGCTTGTATAAACAGGCTCTCTTAATAGATCAAAAATGAATTTGCTTTCAGTCAAGGACTTGGAAACACATCTTGAATTGCTTCATCTCCCCACTTGCATAACTAGTTTCTTCAGAATATTTCTCTAGCCCTTACTCACAGGGGAACAGGCCTATGTGCTGTTTTTAATGCTCTCCCACAGTTCTACCCCGGCTGTATTCACCTGCTAATACTCTCCCCTGAAATTAGGCACTTAGCTTGGCCCCAGCTGCATGGCCAGACATGGCCTTCCTTATGGCTTCAGGTCAGCCAGAACCCATCAATCTGATAAGCTACTCCTTGTACCCTCTTTTTCTCTTCATGAAATTGTGGATTCAAATACAAATAAGTGTTCAGCTGCTTAAATAACTCTAACTCCAGTAATACCAAAATAACCCTAAATCTGCAACAGATGCAAGGGTTCCCCCTGGGGCAAATGCTAAGTGTGATGACAGCTGGGCATCAATTAGTACATTTGTCACCTGCTCATGGGATGGGATCATGGGCATTTGGCAGAGGAAGGGTAACCTGATGAACACTCTACACAAAACCTAGTTAAAATCAAGTGAAATTATTTGTGGAGGTGTTCATTTTTATTTCACTTTAATATTCTGCCCTATCTAGTAGAATGGAACCACTACTTTCCTTGTGACTTAGGAGGAAACTAATAAGATGGTTAGTGAGAACAGTTTTCCCTTCACCGGGATTATCTAAAAGCTTCATTCAAGTAGTCCTCAGCATTTTTTTTCCTGGGAAATATAGGCTTATTCATTACGGGTTCAGTGTTCATAATTTATTAGGTAATAGCTATTTAAAATCAAACTAAGAGCAAAATGTATACTTTTCAAACATTTGGAGACTTATTTGCAAAATTAAAAGACTTGGAGTACTAAGAATATCAATTACTTTCCTGTGTTGAGGGTAAATGTTTAAAATGTCCTTTTTTTAACGGAATGCTTACTCATGAGCCAAGCCTTTAAATGGTTAAAACAAGCCTTCGAAGTTATCGCTCCATTAAGATGAATGGGGGCAATTCACGCCTCTGCTGGTATTACTTCAGTCTGGCTGCAGAGAAAACCAGACGGCCCTACCCTGATTTACTGTGTGAAGGCTCTTTAAACACCCGAGGGCTGGAAATCTTTGTGCTGTTTTTTGTTTTTTGGTTTTTGTTTTCTTTTCCATCTAGAAGCAGAATTTGAAATTCAGCACAATCTAAGAAGAGAACTGAAGTCTTGAAAGAAGCATAGGTTCTCTACTCTCTGCAATTCCGAACCTGGCATTTGATGGGTTGAAAGTTACCAGATCAACCCAACCCATTTGGCTTAGTTTTCTCCTGCATTGTAGTGTTCCTCTTACCACAGCATTTTTTAAACTTAAGTTTAGTACCCTGGTAAATTTACCAGTGAAAAAGCAGAAACGAAATTGTCCATCACGTATGTGTTTAAATGGCTTATGAGCTAATCCTTTGCCTTCATCGTTCTTGCTTGCATTCCTAAAAACATTTTCATTTTTGCAAACTCTCTTGTTCTGTATTTGCCTACATATAAAGGGTTGACCTTTAAGAACTTTTTTTTTCTCCGTCCCATATTCCTAGGGGGTGAAATGAGCAGAGATCAGTTGGGAAAGATTCATTTCTTTCTCAGTGTGTCCTTTGCAGAAGTACAATTTTTTTATTTGAATTGTATGATCTATTCATTGGTGGAAGTGCTACAGCCATTTGACTTGGAAAGGGTTCATTTTAGAGCCTAGGAGCAAAGTTATCTTAGCAGAAATGAAATGGTGAGCAATGTATGAGGTGTTAATGAAGTAGCAAGATCTGTTTTTTAGGTAAACGGATTTTTCTCTTCTTCTGCTCTGCATGTTTGCTGGATCAGGTTACTGGATAATCTGTGGGTGTGGAGAGTATTTCCACTCCGGGATGATACTCTAGGGCTGACATTAACAGTGCAGTATATAAAAGTGGAAAATCGTGCTTTAAATAAAGAGATTCCAACTGAATTAATTGTAACCTGTTTTTCTTTACTTGGCATGTTGACAGTACTCTATGGCTATGTTAGAATTAGCCCTATGTTGAACATATATTGCTTCTTGCAAATTTTTCTGCCTAGATTTTAGGACTAATAGCTTTTGGCCTTAGACTTTCCCAGAACCTTTTAAAGTTTAAAGAAATTTGTTTTTCTAATTTAAACACAGTGAAGTGATATCTCATTGTGATTTTGGTTTGCAGTTCTCTAATGGCTAATGGTATTGAGTATGTGCTAATTGGCCAATTATATGTCTTCTTTGGAGAAATGTCTATTCAAGTCTTTTGACCATTATTTAACTGGGTTGTTTGTCTTTTTGTTATTAAGTTATACTTCTTTACATACTCTGAATATTAAATCCTTATCAGACATACAGATTCCAAAATGTTTTCTCCCATTCTGTTGGTTTTCTTGTCACTTTCATGATAATATCCTTGGAAGCATAAAAGTTTTTATTTTGGTGAAGTCTAATTTATCTGTTTTTTATTTTGTTGCTTGTGCTTTCAGTGTAAAGTCTAAGAATCCATTGCCTAATTCAAGGTCTTGCATATATTTCCCTATGTAGTTCTTATATTTAGTTCATTGATCCATTTTGAGTTAATTTTTGTATATAGTGTGAGGTAGAGGTCCACTTTAATTCTTTTGCATGTGAATATCCCATTTTCCCAGCACCGTTTGTTGAAGAGACTGATGTTTCTGCATTGAATGGACTTGATTGCCTGTCAAAAACCAATTGGCCATAGATTGTGGGTTTATTCCTGTTTTTTGAGTTCTATACCATGGGTCTGTACTTAGGTCCTTACACCAGGACCAGCCTGTTTTGAATACTGTGGGCTTTGTAATAAATTGGGAAGGGTGAGTCCTCCAACTTTGTTCTTTTTCAGGATGGTTTAGACTACCCAGGGGCCCATGCCCTTCCATATAAATTTGATACAGCCTTTCTATTTCTACAAAGAAAACTGTTGGAGTTTTTATGCAAATTGTGTTAAATCTTTAAAATGCTTTGGGTAGTATCAGCATTTTAACACTATTAATCTTATAATCCATGAACACAGAATATCTTTCCTTTATTTAGATCTTTTTTAATTTCTTTCTATAATGATTTGTAATTTTCTCTGTTCAAGTCCTTTACATCTTGGTTAAATTTATTCCTAGATATTTTATTCTTTTAGTTGCTATAGTAAATGGGATTGTTTTTTAATTTCATTTTCAGATTCTTCATTGCTGGTGTATAGAAGCACCACTGATTTTTGCATATTGATCTTCTACCCCACCACTTTCTGAATTAGTTCATTTACTCTAGTTGTTTTCTTGAAGTTTCTTCTGGATTTTCCATATATATAGTATCATGTCATCTGTGAGTAGGGATAATTTTGTTTCTACCATTCCAACTTCGATGCCTTTATTGCTTTTTCTAGCCTAATTGCTTGGGCTAGCACTTCCAGTACAATGTTGAATAGCAATGATGATAGTGGGAATCCTTATCTTGCTCCCGATCCTTAGGGGAGAGCATTCACTTTTCACCATTGAGTACGATGTTAGCTTTTTCATATATGCCCTTTATAATGATGAGGAATTTTCCTTCTATTCCTGCTTTTCTCAGTGATTTTATCCAGAAGGGACTCTGCCAAATGCCTTTTCTGCATCAATAGAGGTAATGTGTTTTTTTCTTTCATTCTGTGAATGTGGTGTAGTACATTGATTTTCTCCTGTTGAACCATCCTTGCCTTTCTGGGATGCATCCTGCTTGATCATGGTGTATAATCCTTTTAATGTGCTGTTGGATTGATAGTATTTTTTTCTTTTTTTGGCATGGGCAGGCTCCGGGAATCAAACCCAGGTCTCCAGCATGGGGGTTGAAAGTATTTTATTGAGGACTTTCACATCTGTATTTGTAAAGAATATTGGTTGTGATTTTCTTTTCTTGTGATATCTCTATCTGGCTTTGATATTTTGGTAATGCTGGCCTCATAGAATGAATTAGGAAGTCTTTCCTCTTCTTCATTTTTTTAGAGTAGGTTGAGGAGGATTGGTGTTAATCCTTTTTGGAATGTTTGGTAAAATTCACAAGTGAAGCCCTCTGATCATGGGCTTTTCTCTGTTGGCAGGCTTTTCACCTTTTTTTTTTTTTTTTTTGGCATAGGCGGGGTCTAGGAATTGAACCCGGGTCTTCGGCATGGCTTTTGGAAGGGCTTTGATTACTGATTCTATCTCTTCTTGTTATTGTTCTATTGAAACCTTCTATTTCTTCTTAAGTTGGTATAAGCAGTTTGTGTATTGCCAGGAATTTATCCACTTCATCTAGGTTTTCTAATTTGTTGATGTATGTTGTTCATAATGTTGCATATCTATTTTTGATATGCAACTAATTGCCTTTTATTAAAAGTTTTACTAATTTACATTCCCACCAACAATGTAGGAACTAGTCTCTCAATGTTGTGTTGTTATTTAGCTTTTTTCACATTTAAAGATCTTATCTCTCTGATTTAGTTGTGATTAACCCAAAAACAGAAACCTTGCCTTATCTCCCATAACCCTTACCATAATAGGGCCACATAATAATAGCGTAATAATTACTGGTGGTCAGTAATTGTTTGTTAACTCTTACTTCATTGTGACTTTAGGGCATTTTCTTAAGGTCCTGATGAATGCCATCTGAGAGTTGTTCCTAGAAGGTGTGCTCCTCCCGAAAGAGGAGATGACTGTGTGTGACGCCCTTAGGAAGGATGCCATTCGCTGCTGTCGCTCTAACAGGGGCTGTGTTATCGCTGGATCAGGTTTACCAGTCCTTGGATCTATTATCACGTTTGGTTAGTTTGAATCATTGGGTGAAAGAATTGCAGCTGACACCAAACATGGGCCCAGTACACTTCATTTCCTATAATTTAATGGATAAGACATTTTTATTACCATTTACTATAAATTTATCTAAATAAAAAAGCTCTATGATGATTTCCACCCCACTTTTTAAAATGAAAAATTTCAAACATACAGATAAGTTGGAATAATATACCTTTTTGCCCACCACTGAAATTTAACATTTGTTTATATTTGTTTTGCCTACCCATGTATATATATATATATAAATGTTTATGTATACACATGCACACACGCGCCCCCACACACACCCCTACTCACACATATTTGCTGAATAATTTCCAAGTTGCTGACATTCCATTGAGTAGTAAGTAAAGTTCGAAGTTAGTTTTAATGAATGTTACTTTCTATGAACAAACCTATTTTAAATGTTTCACAACCTTTTCCACAAATCATATCCCTTTCCCCAAAAGGATAAGAAGTTGTTGGAAGGCTCCTTTTCCTTAAATACTAAAACAGTATCCATGGAAGAACAGGGTTAAAGATGCAAAAACAGGGGGCACCAGAATTTCTCATGTAAGGGAAATAACTGTGTATCTTTGTTCAAGTAAATATCTTGATAAGCAATTTTAAAATGAATGATGAGATCCTACATGGTTACACAACAATGGGAATGTGCTAAATGCCACTGAATTGTACAATTTAAAATGATTGATTTTATATTGTGAATTTCACCTCAATTAAGAAAAAAGATGAGACTCTATGAGCATGGGTCAGGATCAACAGGAGAAGAGGAAATGAAAGAGATGGTTAAACCATTCTGTGTGAAAAAGAACATGGGTTTGGGATTTGGGGAAAAGCAGTAGGAAAGGGGCAGAGAGTGCAGAGGCAATGGTGGGAGTCTGAGCCTGTGGAGTCAAGTGGCTAAAGGGTATTTTAAGAACTGAAATGTCTAATATTCCGTTTTAATTTGTCCACCTCCATCTCTCTATACCACTAAAGTTGCTATACACAAAAATGCCTTGTGTGAATGGGATTTTGTATATGTGCAATTGTAAATCCTCTGGAGCCATAGAGGGCAGAACAGGAATAGCAGGTGTGTTAACCACACAATCCATAAACCTCAGCAAATGTGTAATTCAAAGTCAGAGAAGAGCAGGAAAAATGTAAGCCACCCACTTTCTCCTGGAGTCATTGAGGACACCAGAGAGTTATGGGGCTATCATCGTATGAAGGATGTAGTTAAACCAGTTCAGTCTCACTGTCAGAGTGCAGGCAAATTTAGTTGATATTTCAGTGGCAATATATTACCATTTCATTGACTTAAGGGTTCATTCTTGACTTCTCATCAATTATGCTTATAGGGAATTACCTCTTTTAAAGATAAAGGGCCTTTGTCTTTAAAAAAAAAAAAAAAGTGGATCTCTGAGATTGGGATTAGCTCACCCTTCCGCATACTTCCCCTTAGAGTCATCTTCCTATGTTCTCTGTTCAGAGACTGGGCTCCCAGGACTTGCCTCATATCAATCAGCCTGAAGGATTTTGCATTTGGGATCAGAACAACTTGACCCAGCTTCTAGTTGGATGCTGGCAGCAGCAATTGAAGTGAGCTGGTCCCTCTGTTGGCTCAAAATGCAAACTGGTTTTGGCTTAAACTACAGGACTTTGTCCCACAGTTTCAGAGGCTAGAAGGTTTGATTCCTCTGGTGATGTTCCACTGCTGGTTTGCCGCAATCCTTGGGATTCTTTGGCTTGAATCCTTGCCTCATGTCACATGGTGAGGTCCTTTCCTTTCTCTTTGCTCTTCTGATTTCCTCTGATTTCTGGCATCTGGCTTCTTTCCCTAGCTTTCTCTTTGTAAGGCCTCCAGTAATCTGGATTAAGACCTCAACTAAAACCATGTCCAAGAGGCCCTATTTACAATGAGTTCACATCCACAGGAATGCAGATTAAGATTAAGAACATACCTATGTTGGATTGCATAATTAAGTCTACCACAGCCCCGAAGGCATGCCCATGGAGGAGAGAAGACCATATTTTTAGTTCCCTGGTTCTTTCATGCAACTCATTACTCTGTTTAAATCTGATATCATTTGGTCCTTTGAATAAATGGAAAAAAGTCAATCTCAAAAAATAATAATGATGCGTTGGCACTTCTATGCGTGGACCAGGCACTGTACTGCACACTCAGTTGCAGTAGGTGCAGTTATATTCCCCATTTAGTAGATTAGAAATTAACGATCAGAGACATGAGGTTAAGTGACTTGTCCAAGGGCACACATCCAGAATGCGAACCTAAGTTTGACTGTGAATCCTGTGTGCTTATATCGTACTAATAGTGAAGTTTACCTGAGTGTTGGAGTCTTCCACAAAAGGGTTCTGCTCACAGTAGGCACTCAGTCAGCACAGACTGCTGAAGGGTGCTTTATTACTTAGTGTTGCACCTGAGTGTGTTCTGTCACACCAGCGGGCAGCACTTGGGCCCACTCTGTGCTCCTCTAAGCATTTGTTTCTCCGTTAAGTATTCCAGAGGAAATTCTGGGCAAAGAAAAGATGTGGGCTTTTAACTAGGACATGAATGTGTTCCAATGTTTGTCAACCTGACTTCAAGAAAACTTGGATCCCTTAAAAACAGTGTCAGAATTTCAAGTTTCTATGTTCTATGCATCTTTACAAATACAATTTATAAAAATCCAAGTATAGATCAGACCATCAATAATCCAATTCATTGTTTCCCACACATTTGGATTTTTTTTTGTCTTTAGAACCTCAGAATAAGTTTTTGGAGTGTTCATAAGATTGGGAACTTATTGTGAAAATTGAGGACATTAAAAACTTGCTTATCACTACCAGCCTTTAGGAAGTTAAGGAATATCATAATATAATAAAACAGTCCTTTAAACTCAACAAGTCTAAATTTGTGAAAAACTTGCTATACAGTCTTTATTTTTCTCATTATGGACCAAAAAAGAAAACTGTCTTCAGGGACCAGCATTTGGAAACTACCAGTCTAACCAGAGGCTATATTTATAAATTCAGTAAAAATTTCTTCATCTCTAATGCTCACTGATTTCAATCATCTTATATTTGGAAGGAAGTATATATAAAAACAGATCTTAGTTACAAAAATAGATAAATGACTTACCTGGCTTTTTCTCCAATAATTGGCGATTATTTTAAAAGGAAATTGCCACCCTGAGAATTGAACCCAAGAGCATAGATTATCAGGTGAAGGCCTATTGTAAAACTTCCTACGTTGTAAGCTTTTACAGCAGTCACATCTACTCCAGAGTTGTAACTGTTATTTCTGAAGTTTGGGATGCTGAGCTCTTTGTGTTTAACGTGGTCATTCCCGGGAACCTCCGGTATTAACCATAATTACATGGAACCTTGAATAGGGAGTGAGATCTTGTTGGTTTATACAGGTTATTGTGATGCCCTGATGCATCCCAGAATAATCTTGGCAGAAGATTAAAATTATTTGCAAAATATCTTAAAGGACTGGGGGAAAATGTGGAAATATTAAATTTCCCCACCTGGGAAAGACCTGATATCCTAGTAATCATTGGGGACTGCGAAGTTGATGGGCGAGACTCTTGATCTTAAAACTTATTCCTGCAAAGGAAAAGCTAAGCCTACTTACAATTATGCCTAAGACTCACCCCGAGAGAACCTCTTTTGTTGCTCAGATGTGGCCTCTCTGTAAGCCAACTCTGCATAACTCACTGCCCTTCTCCTACATGGGACATGACTCCTGGAGGTGAGCTGGCTGTGGCATTGTGGGAGTGAGAAAGCCTCCTTGACCAAAAGCGGGAAGAGAAATGAAACAAGATGAAGTTTCAGTGGCTGAAAGATTTCAAATAGAGTGGAGAGGTCATTCTGGAGGTTATTCTTATGCATTATGTAGATGTCCCTTTCCAGGTTTTGATGTATTAGAATAACTAGAGGGAAATACCTGAAACTGTCGAACTGTAACCCAATAGCTTTGATTTTTGAAGATGGTTGAATAACTAAAGAGATTTTAAGGTGTGACTGTGTGACTGAAAATCTTGTAACTGACTCTGTCTTTATCCAGTGTATGGAAAGATGAATAAGAAAAAATAAATAATAGGGGGATGGGAGTTTTGAGATTTTTGGGGTATTCATTTCAACTTTTACTCTTATTTTTATTTTTGTCTAGTAATTTATGTTCAAAATCTATTGTGATTATGAATGCACAGCTATATGATGATGTTGTGAACCAATGATTATAAAAATTGGATGATTGTGGTAGCCCATGACAAGCTCTGGCATCTGTCCTGTAACTACTTCTTAAGGAGTGCTTTGAAAACTATTGCTTTTTTATTTCTTTGCTTTGTATATAGTATATGTTATACTATACAATAAGAAAAAGTTAAAAAATGAAATTTAAAAAATTGGATGATTATATGCTATATGAATAAAAATAAAAATAAAGAAATTGCCTGATTACTTTAAAACAGAAAAATATCTAAACAATTCCTGGTTTACAAATTTACAAAAGTCTAGTCAATATTTCAAGATTTAGAAAAAACAGAGCATTTCTACTGTAAAAACTTCATATGTGTATATGTTATAACTAAAGGCATTCAGTAATGTTTATACCGTGATAATATTTAGATTTTACAGGGAGATAAAATACTCAAGAGATTCCTCATGTCTCTGTCTAAAGATTCGTTATTGATTTGCATATAAGCAAATTCTTTGCTTTCATTCACCCAGAGTAGTTCTTGACTTATTTGCTAACCAGAATAGAGTGTATTCATACATTTTAATGTCATGTAAAATGATTTTACCAGCTGTTTTTCAATCAGATACCCCAAAAGGTGTATAGTCACTCCCAGATTCAGTTATGTAAACATTCTACAATATTGTCACTTCCATGGTAAAACAAAAAGAAAAGCGCTTTCAGTAACCCTAAGACCCATGATCCACCAACTTCGAACTTTATTCTGGTGAGACAAAGTTCTTGAATTCTATTTCCAAACCCATTTTTGAGTGGACGTTTGCCTGCTACAAAGGAATGTGGCATTGTTCAGTTTCGATAGTATTTGTTCTTTAATTGTGGAATGCTGGAATTTACACTCCCATAAAACTGATGTGTCCACAAACAACCAGGCTTGCCACCTCCTGCAGGAGAGGGTTAGCTGTTGGTGAGCCCGTGCACAGCAGGCTCTCAGCGCGTGCTGGCCGGAACAGCGACGTGCTTGGTGAGTGGCATGGGTGCTGAAAGCCACGCTGGATGAGTTCACAGGGGTGGGAGTCTACAGGCTCCTTGGTGGGTGGGGGAAGGGTCTGCGGAGGAAGTAATTGCTGAAGTAAATGTGAGGAAAAACCAAAAGAAAAAGAATGAGATGGAGGCATTCCCACTTGGAAAGAAAAGGTTCTGAGAAGTGCAAAGTATAATTTGAAAATAACAAGACAACCTGTTGTCTGGAGCAAAGATGTAATGGCAGTTTGAGTAACAGAACTGAAAGGTAGGATCCCGGTTGTAGAGAGCCCTGGAAGCCAGGCTGAGTTTGGCCTTTACATTACGCAGAAGGTAGGTGGTCTCTGTTAAAGGCCTTTGAGTAAGGCGTGATCAGAAATGGTAGCGAGGAAAGATTAATTGCCTCTCTGCATTAGACTATAGCCGCCATCATTTTTCAAAAGCTAAATGGGGAAAAAAAAAAAAGTCCCGTAAGGTTGGTCATATAAAAACCCATACCTAACTTGATCCAAAGTCTTATCTCCAGAGGGATGAGGGACTTTTTCTGGAGATTTGAGAAATCCCTCATGCTGTCAGATCCCATTAAGGGGTCTGGCATCTTAAAGGACTCCCTATGAATTCCTGACTCCATACTTTGGCATGAGCCATTCATCCTGTCTTCTTTTTTCTCCTTCACTGTTCCTCTTCCACTCCAAAACCTGACTGAACACTCAGCAACTCTTGAAAAATATCCAGGACTAATTTCAGGTAACTGCTTGCCCCATTACTCAGGAATTCCACCCCAACATCTTGATGCTACATTTAATTTCTGTAAATGTGACATCCTTGTATATTTATATTTCTGACCATGCTGTAATAACCTTTTGGAAAGACACTGTGTCTACCAACCCTTTTATATCATCCATCCGGGACCTGCCTTCCATCTTGACCCACCCCACGTGACTCAGAGACAGTGTGATGCAGTGCAGGGCTCCTGGTGAGCGCTGACAGTCTGCTCCTTGGCCTAAGCAGCAGAGAATGTCTCTGATGCTGAGCTCCAGGGGGGTCCCTGGAGTGTGGGTTTTCACCTCTCTCTGCCTCCAGCTTCTTTTCCATCATCATTTTGTATGGGCTTAATTTTAAAAAACGGTTTCTTCCTAACTCACTTTCACACTTCTTCACCTACTCTGTCATAGCTATGACTGAACACCCCATCCCTTAACACACCTGATTCTATCCCTTCAAACTTCATTTATGGTTCTTAATAGGCTGCGTGTCCTGTGACCTGCAGTGGAGAGAGGCCCAGCTAAGGGAATTTGTGATGCTAGTTAGATAAAGGTATACTTTTCTTTTTAATCTTTTTTTTTTAATTGTGAATTATACATACAAAAAAGCAATAAATTTCCAAGTACATTTAACAAGTAGTTGTAGAACAGATTTTAAAGTTTCATGTGGGTTACAGTTCCACAATTTTTCATTTTTTCTTCTAGCTGCTCCAAAACACTGGAGACCAACAAAAATCTCAACATAATGATTCAGCATCATACTCATTTGTTAAATCCTGTCTTCCCTGTTATACTCCTTCTTCTCTTTAAATAGCATATGTACATAAAAGCAATAAATGTCAAAGTACATCGCAACAATTAGTTGTAGAACAAATTTCAGAGTTTGATATGGGTTACAATGCCACAATTTCAGATTTTTTTTTCTAGCTGTGCTAAAGTACTGAAGGCTAAAAGAAATATCAGTGTAATAATTCAGCACTCATACTCATTTGTTAAACCCAAACTTCTCTGTATAACTCCAACATCACCTTTGATCTTTCTCCCACTCTTTAGGGGTATTTGTGCTATGCCCATTCTAACTTTTTCAGTTGGAAGGGGCTGTTGATAATATGGGATGGGGGATAGAACTAGTTGATGTTCTGGAAGGGCTGGCCCCTTTGCATTTTAGGACTTATCTGGTCCAGGGACCCATCTGGAGGTTGTAGGTTTTGGAGAGCTACCCTAGTACATGGAACCTTTGTAGGATCTTATATATTGCCCTAGGTTTTCTTTAGGATTGGCAGGAATGGTTTTGGGTTGAGGTTTGGCAAGTTATGCTAGGTAGCAATATCTAACTGAAGCATGCTTAAGAGCGACCTCCAATGAAGATAAAGGTTTACTTTTATCTCCAGGTCCTAGTCTAGTAAAAACCGTAGCACCTGAGATTTTGGAGCAGTCTGTCTTCTTTGGATATTGTGCCTTACAACAACGTATCTTAGATTGCCGGTCAACACAAGCATAGGCTTTTTTACCAGACCGCTGCATCAGGTGGAGCCTCAGAAGCCCGTCTCACAGATGCAAATCTAAACAGAGCCCGAATTAAGGCAGGAAAGCAACTGATTTGATTTGCAAGGAAGAATTTTTGTCATTGAGTAAAGCCAGCCAAATTCCCTGGGCTCCGCAGCCTACCGGAAATATGCCTTACAGGGCCTGGAAGCCTGGGCTCCACAGGGTGGGTGTGACTTGAATATCCCCTGCCACAGTGCTGCACCCAGCACTGGTCCTTGCCATCAGTTTTCCTCCATTTTACTGCCTCACGATCACCCTGTGCATGTTAGTGGTTAATACAGCAGCCGGGAGACGCCAGACAGCTCTCGGCACCTGGTTCAAATTTAAGGCTCATTTACACATGATGTCACACACGCATTGTCAGCACAAGGGAGGTCAGGATGGTTCATTTTGGGAAGGTTCACATAGTTGAGTCTTTACAACACTCGCTGCTATTAATGCCTTAACCATCTGACTTGGATTTCAGTTTTCTGGCATGAGGTAATCCCAGGCACTAGATTTATATGCTGAAGGGGAAGCCAGCAGTGGTGGCTAATCATGCTAGTTTGCAGATCTGCACCTCTGGAGCCTTGGGAAGGAATTAGAGGGCCACATGGCATGTAGCAAATCATGGGGGTTTTGAGCAGGAAGGGAATTACCCAGATTTGGAAGCAGGGGCCGTGGAGAAGGTGTTGCCTGAGATGGGAGATTTGATTGAAGAATAGAAACCAAAGTAAGTTGGATGAGAGTCTAGACCTAGAGGCCATAGAAAGGATTCTACTTGGGCCAGTGTTTTTGGTCATTACTTGAAATCCCAAACCTTTCTTCCCAGGTCCAATTCAAGCCACTCATCTTTCATGAGGCCTTTCTTGATCACCCAGCCCACAGCAATTTCTCTCCTGAATCCCTAAGTACTATTTGTCAATTAAATAAGAAACTAATGGTTATTGAGTACTTAATTTATGCTAATAGTTCATTTTACCCACATAACAATCCTATATGCAAAATGATATTACTATTTCTGTTTTATGGATGATAAAACAGATTCAGAGATGTTAAATATAAAGTGTCCGGTATCAGAGCTGGCAAAGCCAGGATGGTAGGCTGATTCCAAGGCCCAGGTACTCGAGTAGGCTGTGCACCGTGTGGGCATATCAACGTCATGGCAGAGACAGTGTAAGCCTCAGGGAAGGCCGCAGAGGAGTACACTTAGTTTTGTCTAATGCCTCACGTGTCTATACATGTCTCTATTGCCTGGCTGTTAATAATTCCAGGCAGGGGCCATCACTTCAGCTTTTCTGTATCCCCTGACCTCCTAACACAGTGCCCCCAGGATGTGCTTAGATGGATGGGCAAATATCAGGCCCCTCCACCCTCATCTATGCTATTTTCCTACCTAAAAAAGCATTACATTTTTTTGAGACCTTTGGATAAACTCTTAACACCCACTATTACCCTCTGTCACGTGGCTAAAACAATAAAACTGGCCTTTTTATTACAGCTCCAATAAGAGTTTCCTTCACCTTACAGGAAATTTAGAGAATGTCCTTTTAGTCCTGACTGCCTTGATTTTGTTTTGGGTTTGGACCAAGCCTTCTTGTCAAGGTGGGAGCTCCTAAAACAGGCTTTTTATTCCACAATTCTGTTTCATTTAAGCAAGCAGGTGCTTAATTATAAATTATGATATTTGTAATATAGTGCTACACTGGGAATAACATAGGATTCTATGGGGACACATTGAAAGGAACCCAAGTTAGGTCTGAGAGGCCAGAAAGATGGAAATGGAAAATATTTCTACTGTGCCAGCTTGCCTACAGATTTTGGAGTGGCCAGTCCCCATAATCACATGAGCCAATTCCTTAAAATAAATAATATATACATATATATACACATACATATCATATGTACACATATGCATATACACACACACACACATCCTATTGAAAAACCCTTACTTAAACAGATTTTGGTACCAAGAGTGGTTCTAGAGGAACAAAATCTTAAGGCTGAGTTTTCTGAATTGGTTCTGGGGTTTCTGAAATTGGTTCTCTAATCTGATTAGATTTAAAGGCACTAATGATTCCATTTCCAGTCGTAAAGAGGGTATGTGGCAATAGAAATACAAAAAATATCACCATTGGATACTCCTAATCAAGGACTTAAAAAAGGTAAGGTTCTGCATGACCATGCATTTGATACCTTACAATATTTTTGTCAAAATGACAAATGTAATGAGATTGGTTGATTGCTCTTGAATGCACCAGAGAAAGTGGGAAAAGAAAAGGATGAGCTCAGGGTCTCAAATTCCCAGTTCAAGGGCCAAATAAATGATCTGAAAGTTTTTGTCTGCTCTGAAAGAAACCCTTGCTTTCTGAGCTGAGCTGAGATTTCGGATAAAACTCAACATCCATTCATAATAGAAACTCTCAGCAAACTAGGAGTAGAAGGGAATTCCCTCAAACTGATAAAAGGTATCTACAAAAACACCTACAGCTGAAATCATACTTGATGATGAAAGACAGAAGGCTTTCCCCTGAGACCAGGGCAAGACATGGATGTCTTCTTTCACCACTCCTATTCAACAACCCACTGGAAAGTCCTCACCAGTGCAATAAGACAAGAAAAAGAAATAAAGAGAACACACAGGTTGGAAATGAAACTGTTCCCATTCACTGACAACATGAGTGTTTGTGTAAAAAATTCTGGAGTCTAATTTAAAAAAAAAAAGACTAACTCCAAACTTCTAGAACTAATACATAAGTTCTTAATCATGACACTTTATGACTATCTATGTGTGTTTGTATTTATTTAGTGACCATTTGTTTCTTTTTAACTATCCAGCATCCAAACACCATTTCTATTTAAGGAGACTTCCAAAATAGGTGGGAAGTAGAGCCCTGTTTGTCAGCACAGAAGCTTAATGTGCAAGTATTTTTCCCTTCCTATTTCCTGGTAGGCAAAGCTCAGATGTAACCATGTGACTGAGACTTGGCCAGTTACATGTTCCACCCTGGATTCAAATTTTGAGGCGCTAACACAAATACATAGGGTGCAATTGAAGTCTTCTCCTGGGGACAACAGAGACAGTAGCCATAAGTGCAGAGTTGTGGGTTCAGTGGTGGTAGGAGCTTGTTTGAAACACAACCAGGTTGGACCATGATATAAGCTGGCCGTGTTCTTGCATGCCCACCACTCTTTGTTCCTTCCCAATTTCTAAGACCAGTTCTCCAGCCTTCCTGTTGATGAAGTATACATCCAATAAATTATTTTCTATTTGATATCCAGAGTTAGTTTCTTTGTCTCTGGCTACCTTCAAGAGTTTCTCTTTATTTTTGCTTTTCAGCAGTTTGAATATGATGTATCTAGGTATTTATTTGTTTGTTTATTAATTTATTTTGTATTTATCCTGCCTGGGGTTCTCTGAGCTTCTTGGAAATGTGGCATGGTGTTTTCATTATTTTTGGAAAAATTTTGGCCAGTACCTCTTTAAATATTTCTTCTGCCCATTTTCTCTCTCTTTTCCTTCTGGAATTCCAATTAGACTGTTTGAAATGTCCCACAGGCACAGATCTTAGATACTCTGTTTCTTCTTTAATTATTTTTCTTCTTTATGATTAAGTTTGGTAATTGCTATTGAGCTATCATCAAGTTTCCTGATTCTTTCTTCAGCTGTGTCAAGTCTGTTGATGAACCCATCAAAGGCATTTTTCACCTTTGTCACTTTTTAGTTTCTAGCATTTCCATTAGACTCTCTTATGTTTTGCATTTCTCTGATAAAATTCCTGATCTGTTTGTGCATATTGTTCACCTTTTCCATTAGAGCTTCTAACTTGCTAGTCACTGTTATTCTAAATTCCCTGATAGTTTCAACACATGGATCATCTCTGAGACTGGTTCTGTTGATTTGTCTCTTGATAGTGGATTGTTTGTTTGTTTTCTTTTCTTGCTTTTCTATGTTCCTCTTAATTTTTTATTAAATTCCAGATAGCAGAAATGGGCATGCCTTTTCTTTTGTTATTGTGGGGGGGGGTTGAATGAATCTAATCAGGATTTCAGCTGGGTTTGGGTTTTGTTATTGGTATGGTTATCCTCAGTGCACAACTAGATTCAAATTCCTCTTGTATTACTTATGTTTAGGGTCATGGGCTGGGTGTCAGAGGGTATTTTTCAAATGTTCCTTCTTGGATTTCAGACTTCACTTTGTGTCTGTGCATCAGAAAGGGTTTCTTTCTATGCTGTTGCCCCACCTCTGTGATGGGCTGCTGTTGCTTGTAACTTTGATGTGTGTGTTGGGTTGTGGGGGCTGTTTTTTGGTCCTAGTACAATCTCAGACTAAGGCAAGCCCTGTGTGCCTAGGTCTCAGGAGTGGAGTGTTCTAAGAAATCCTGACACCCCCTCCCCCCTGTGACAGTCAAACCCTGCCTTGTGTCTTGTATAGTGGAATTTCCTGTCCCTTTCCCACCGATAGGAGACCTCTTACAGGATCCTGAGTCCAGATTGTTTCTGCCCCTTGCCCAGAGGTAGAGGCTTGTTTGTCTTACACCCTTGCCCCAGCTGCAATGGATTTTCACCTATGCAATGGGTATAACAGGGTTTATTGTCTCTCCCTTTGTTCCATAGGAGAGAAGGTTCTAGAAGGAGCTTTGTGCCTGTTTTTCGGCAGTATCTCCTTTGGTCTCCGGCTCTGTTTTCAGTCCTTTCCTAAACAATGTGTGGAGGCCCATGGAGAAGGGCTTGCAAGTGGGTGTGAATTCCCCTTGTGTTATGACCCCCAGGGGGGTTGTATCCTCAGGCTAATCCACTTTTGGCTTTCGGCAATGTGTTAAATTTTTAGCTGAATTCACTTTATTCTCTCATATAGCCTCTTCTTTCTATACTCAACAGCAGCTGTATCTATGCTCACGTCGCATCTCCCCTTCAAGGGACTGTATTTCCTTGCATTTCAGGGTTTTAGGTTTTCTACCACCCTAGCTTTCTGATGAATGCAAGAAAGTTGTAGTTGTCTAGTTCATGGGGCTGCTGCGGCTGTCAGGCTGAGAGCAACATTCTTTTCTGCTTTCTACATAGTAGGTAGGAGAGTAATCCTAAATTTTAATATCTGATCAAGCATGTGCCCTGTGATTATTCTGATTTTCCAAATGTTTCTTGGCTAGTGTCACCATTTTTTTTCTCTTAAATATAGTTTAGAATCACTTTGTCAAGCTCCCCATCCCCCAACCTTTCAAAAATAATAATTCCTTTTGGATTGAGGTGGTATTAACTATGTAGATTAATTCGGACCCCACACAGTATTGAAATCCCTGTCCCCAGGATCTGAACATAGCTGCCAGAGCAGGTATCATGACTGGAAGAATCCTCAAAGGCAGGCCTGCCTCTCGCTCCCACCCATTTGGCCCTGATGCCTTGAAATTCCAGCATTAGGGCTAAGATGAGGATTATCTCCAGAACCTCAGGAATATAAAACTTCTACAGTTTGCCTTGAACTGCATGGTAAGTAACTTGCAGCCAGTCAGTACTCCTCTCACAAATTAAGGTCACAGAACCTGACAAAGTTTTGTGTGAGTGTGTACATGTGTGCTCGTGTGTGTGTTTGTGGAAAGAAGGAAGAGGGATTCTGCTAAGAACATGAGAGCTGGAAGGAAAAGTTCTGAATCTGGAACCGAGAGGAAAGCCCAAGCCAGGAGGCGCATAAGAACCAGTGAACACAGCCGAGCAGCAGGGCTTATGTGGAGTGTGTGAGAGAGGAAAAAAATTCCCCAAGAAGAACCAGCAGTGATCACACCTGTAGGTTTGTTCACAGCCCTTTCAACTGTGAATCTCTTGGAATGAAATTAAACAAACCATCAATCGTTTCGGAGAGAATTTTCCAGTAGGAGAAAGAGAGAAAAAAAAAGTTCTAGGACAGGAAAAAAAAAAAAGACCTTCTTGATGTTTTCCACAGACTGCTTTAGAAGGAGAAAGAATGATGCAATTCAATAAAAGACAATAATCCTTAGTTTGACCCAGGACATTTCACAGACCAAGGGCCAAGGGAACACAGAAAGCACAGACGCCCACTTGCAAGTCTCAGTTTTGATTTTTTTAAATGCAACCATTTTTTTGGAAATTAATATTTAATTTTCAACCAACTCCAGCACGTCGTTAAGGAGGGGCCTGTTCTTTGCCAAAGTGTTCCAAGGGAACCTGCTGTGTTTAAGTGTAGGTGTCAGCAAACATTTCCCAGTGCGCTCTAATGGGGAAATATTTATTTTGTAACACTCCTTCCTGACCAAAAATACAATTATATGACATGTTTTATATGGCCAAGGGGGTTTGGACTAAGATCTCAAATCCATAACGTACCCTAATATTGTGAAACACAGTTTTAAAAGTGTTTTTAACTTTGGCATGGACAGTGTACTGCATTCTGGAAGAATGGCGCTTCATGGGAATTTCTCTTTAGCCTCAATAAAAAAAAAACAACAAAACAGTTTTGGAGCATATAAGAGTGTATTTGGTTTGGGATCTTGAATCTTGGAAGTTCTCTGAAGGAGGAGAATTTGCGTGTGAAATAATTATTAGTCACGGCAAGCTCATTTCAAAATGGTCCATAAAAATGTACATATTCCATTTCTAAAGCTGTTATGCCTTGACTAGGGCTGGTTTTCCAAACAAAGACAAACTTTGCACAAAGTCCTTTTCTGCTTTGGGTGGGATGACATTAAGAGCAAGGTACAAAGGACTTTGGCCCGAATATGTAGCATTGTAAGGCAAAGATCTCCAAGACTTTCATTGCGGCTGAAGATGCTGGCCTCTGTGGACACACGTCCATGGGAAAGGCAGCCGCCCTGCACGGCAACACGGCAACATTAATGGAAATCACATGCTCCAAAGGGTGAGCTGTGATTATCTGCGAAGTGAAGGCTCTGTCAGGAGAAGCCAGAGGTATGGCAACAGCATGTCCAACCCCAACCCACGTAGGGTTCCCCACCCTCTGCGCACTCCATGTTGTGGGCACCAGGACTCAGTGTCCCCAGCCCAAGGCCAAGGAGGGTTTAGGAACAGAGCATTCACTTTTGGCGTCTGGAGCCATGGCAGTTCTGCGATCTGGGATCACTGGAGTGAGATTGAGGTGTGTGCACAGCGGGCAAAATCTGGGCTAATGTTTGGAAAAGAGACCAGCCAAACAGCCTCTGCAGCATTTAGGGTGCTGCTGGTAGGAAGGGCTATCGTCTGTCACGTGACATAAGACGCTTTCCTAGAAGATCACGATTTCTCCTATAATAGCACAGCTATGAAACCAGTCAGAGGGGGTAATTTAGCAATGAACTGAAACCCGTCACTGATACAAAGCACAACAGGAGATAAGAACTTGAATTCAGCAGATGTTTATGTGCTGATTCAGGGTCCATCCGGCAGGTCTTGTTTGGGGCATGACGGTGAGAGGGGACAGCTGCCCGCAGGAGTCAGCGTCCGTAGTTTAGGGAACGCCCTCCTTTCTCCCATGTTGTATTTTCTCGTAATAGCTCATTATGATTTCCTCATTCATCCGTTCGTAGTCCTTACTGTGCACAGAAGCGGCACTTCTTTTCGTCCTCCTACCCAGTGTGTATACGGTAATATTTCTTTTTACTTAACTAAATTTACCTTGATCTCCATGGTAGAAAGGAAAAGAAATAAATTCTACTGTTGGGGAATTTGGAACCAACCCCCCATGTTATCTTTGATATGCTATGTTTACTGTATGGCTCTTTAGTACATTTTCTTCCATCCTTCATGTGTCCAGGAAAAAAAGAGAACTTTGTTTCTTCTTCTTTTTTTTTTTTTAGTCTGCATAGGAGCCATTCCATTTTCTTGAGCATATAATTGCATTTCTCTGGCTCTTCTCCAGCCCCTTTTTGCCTTCCCAGCAAGGGATGTTTTAAAAAAACAGTTATTTGGGGGGATGGCATCCACATCGTTTATTATTTTTCCTGCTTCGTCAAACACCAGCTTGCTATGCAAAGAGTCATTCGTAAAACCAAAAGTTAGTTAAGTAAGTAAATAGTTTGGCTTAAAAATAGAAGCGTTGACACAGGCATAATGTACTAATTTGCTAATCCTTTTGGGACACTCACACATGCGGCCGCCTTTGTGCACAGTCACATAACGTCACGATGTCCAAGGTGGTGATGGAATTACACACCCACCGTGGCAGCCAGTCAGCGATCAATACATCGATTAATTGGGAGGCTATTGGCACACACCTATGTATACGTACAAACACCTTAAATGACTGCAGAATGTGAAAGCTAATTATAGATTCCTCCCATTTAAAGAGTTCGCAAAAACTTCCAAATATCGCCTAGCCCAGCCGTGGGTTCTTGTTTGGCGACAGCTGGGAAACAGCCAGATTAAGTTGTTGCCCTTCCTGGAAACTCAAAGTCCTTGTTATTAGGAATCGGCTGTGGCCAGCTTTGTGCCAGGCAGCAGCGCTACCAGCATCAGTGGGGTCTGCTTCCTGCTCGGCTGGGTTGTTGAGACATCAGCTCAGCTGAGAGGATTTAAGGGGTTAGTCTATGCAAACTGCATAAAAGAGGGCAGGCACTTAGTAAGCTTTAAACATGTTTGGTATTATTACCATTATTTCAATTTTTCAACATTGCAACCTTTATGCTCCCATAATCAGGAGAAATTACTCTATTAAAAAGCACCCAATACAAGGTGCTATACTGGTAGTGTCGATAAGGTACTACGGGAGCAGAGAAAGGAACCATTGGGACTGTAAGGCAGAGTGGGGGCGGGTGCCACGGAAAAGTTTAGTTTGGATTTTGAAAGCTGTAGAAGGTGGAGGAAGAGTGTCCCAGGTCTGGGAGTTCAGGAAGGACCAACTGGACCAGTTCTGGCTCCATCCTGAGGAAATGTCTTGTTTAGGACTTTGGAAGGAGAGAAAACACTGTAAGCGAAGCCCCGAAAATAACCCATCTTTTTTGAATGGTGGTAAATCATCCATAATAAACTTTCCCTTTCAGACTGTAATCTGCCTTGTTGCCTTCCTCTTTCCTTGGGGGAATTATTTGCATCTTGTTTCCTCTCTGTTTGGAAGAGAGGCAGGCAGGAAGAGCCTTGGCAGAATTGTAAAGTAAACCCAAGGTGCCTTTGAGTGGTTCCCTCCCCACTTGGAGACTTTTTCCCAAGCCCTCAGCAGATCAGCTCTCCCTGTGCTCCATCAACTTGGAATCCCAACTTTCAGAGAAAAAGGAAGCTGCAAACTCATTCTCACTGAACAGTTCTGGACTTAGCATGCGGTCTTTGCATCCTAAAAGACATGCTTTCTGAGAATTTTGCTTTAATCCAGAAGTTCCTAGACCAGTAAAATTTCCAAAAATGTTGTCAACTCTGATGAAAAAGTGTTAGCTTTTTATTTATTTTTATTTTACTAAGTGAGAGCATTAAAAAAAAAATGAATTACCATCCAATATCATCACTATTTCCCTAAAGAAAAGCATACTTTAACAACAAAACAATAGTGGAAAGGGTAGAATTCCAGATAAAGGACAGTCCCTTAAATGGAATAGAATTGGTTTATGAAAAACCCAGTAACTTTATTTTGTTGCTGACCTGTGATGGTCTTTTTGGAAACACTGTATTAACTCGAAGGATTGAATACCTAATGTTGGAAAATCAGACACCAGCAGGGATTTAATGGAAGGGCATAGACTGAGGGAGATGAACCAAGTCTCAATGTCTTTCTTTGCTGCATCTGCCTGAAGTTTCGACCTTTACATGTCTGCATGTCTCCGTAGTTTGGTTTCATCAACCTCTAGCCCGTGATTATTATCTGAACAGAGCCTTGCCCAGGCCATCGGTGCAGGGGACAGGCCTAAACTGCCGTGCTGTTAAAGACCTTATCAGATCTCCTTAGTTAGCCATCCTCAGTGTTTAAAAACATTTAAGTCGAAACTCTTGCTCGAGACACGGCCCAAGGTTTAAAGATCACAGTAGCCTTAAGCTCCTGCTCCAGGCTTAGAAACTTTGACTGCATCAAGGGACGCTACGTGTGTAAAATACGAGCGTTCCATGCAAGTGCTTTTCTCAAGGCACCTTTGAGGCGCCTGGCGTTTTCAAGCCAACTTGGACACAGCATGTGTCAATGAAGTTTGATTAATCCGAGCAGCCAGCCCAGCCCACTCTGGAAAAGGTCAAAATGCTAGGATTAGGGAAGGCAACATGCAAAACCTGCATATCTATTTTCGGTGAGCACTGGGAGCCTGGCGCCTAGAATAAATTGCTACTGCACAGCAGGATTCAAGGCAGCGGCGCTGACAGCCTGGCTCTGCTTGCATCGTGATGCGGAGATGCTGCTCGGCCGCTGCTGGGTTGTATCCTGAATGAAGGACGATTCCAGGTAGAACTGTGGCTCCTTACAACTTACTGGATTTGGGTCCAGAGAAATGTACACAAATATTTATGTATAGCCACTCACCTCCCTTTCAGACACACTCCAAATTTATTATTCTTGAGATTGCAGTCATTGTAAGCACTGATTGTGGAAACACTGAGTAATTCAAGGCAGGCTCAGGAGGAAAACCTTTGGCATCAGCCTCTCCTGCGTTCCATCCTGTCTCCAGCTGTGTGGGTTTTGGCGGTGACTTAAGCTTTTATTGTCGGCATTTTCACATCTGTAAAGCGGCAGATAGCACCTGTATTGCAGAATGACTGCAAAGACTAGAACAAACAGCCATACTGCGCTAGTCACATAGTAGGCCCTCAATAAATAGTTCTGTTTATGCCCATCAAGAGTTTTTTAGGGTGGGAAAGAAAGGTCCTTTAACATTTCTAGATTTCCTTTCCCCTCTGGTAAGGGCCAAGAGGAGGGGGAGTGGAGCTGCTCAGAGAGTCTGGTCTCTTACGTTGAGTTCATTTATAAAAGTGTCTTCTCCTGGGCATCAGCGAGCAGCAAGGACAGGGGTCACTCGAGGGTGATTTGAGGAAGCCAATGAGCAAGTGGCCTCTCCTTGGCTCTCGAGTCTGGCCCTTACAACACTACTAGTGATATTTCATGTATGTGTTGTTGGTTGGTTTTCCTGGTTAGGTTGGAAAACATCCTTGTAAGCAAGTCTTCCAACCTGTGCAGCTTTGTATTTCCCCCCCGCCCCCGGCAAGACACACAGCAATGAGTTGACTTTGGAACCCAGCTTGGCCTACAGCAAATAAAGCTAGGGATGCACTCAGAGATGGCTGAGGGTGCTGGGTAAGCAGCTCCCTTTCCTGTGACTGTTCCTGCTGCTAGCTCACTCCATTGAAGGTGGGGATAGGGAGTGGGGTTCACTGTGTCTGCTCAGTCTAGACCACGTTCAAAGACAGGGACACCGAAGGGTTATCTGCCCCTGTTTTTGAAGATCTCCTGTGCTGCTAATACTGCCCTTTGTAAACACTTGGTACTCAATAAATGTTAACAGCCAAATGGAAGAGCTGATGCCGACACACTGGCGTGAAGGTACCGAGGGCCCTGCCCTGGAAGAGAGCTGTTCCCAGCTTCTGGTTCTTGGTGTGCGGCACGAGCCCCTGGCCGAGCCTGAGCCCCCCACTTAGCACCTGTCAATCTCCTGTCCTCTATGGAAGAGCCTGTTTTTCTCCCTGCTGGGCACCCCCACTTCTCTGGGATTTCCTAAATGCTGCCTGTCCAAATCTTTCTGCTGCTGGAAGTGTTTACTCAGGCCCCAAAACCCCGAGAATGGAAAAACTGGTCAGCTCTGGCCTCGCCTACAAGTTCTCCACTTTTGTGGCAGCCTCAGGGGGTTCCTCTCACCAGGACACTGCTGAGCCTCCTTCTGGACACTCTGGCCAGCTGGTCCCTGGTCTGGTCCCTTCAGCCTAGGCCAATCTGGTACTGACTCCACCCAAGGGAAAGACCCCATGTGGTGTCAAGGGATCAGAGGAGGAGGGACAGAAGTCACCCTTGTGGTTTTTTTCTGCCCAAAGCCGCCAGCCCATTTTGGTTATGTGTGAGTTCATGGCAGCCTTGGTTGCCACAGAATCAAAGCGTGCAGCTTTAACTCTGCACAGTGCTGCTGGGAAAAATAGGCTTAATTGCTTTCGAGCATGGCCGTTGTGACTCTCAACTTCCCTTCCTCATGAAACAAAGCATGAGTCACGGGTGGAGAATCTCACTGCCCCCACTGCCCCAGCTGCCCCCACTATCCCTCCCAGCAGAAGGACTTGGCTACCTGGGGCTTCTCTTCCTGGCAGTAAAACCCTGTTCTCCCTGCAGGGCTATTAGAACTGATCTGAGGTTATCACCCAGGGAGCTCGTAACCAGGCAGGGGTGGGGTCTCCTTAGCAGCTCACTTCCCATCAGGAGGGGAAATGGGTGTTTGCCACAAAAGTCCCGGCGAGACAGGTGCAGGGGGCAGATGCTGAGGCCAGTGGGGCCTGTGGGGGGCCGTCTGCCCCCAGGAGGCAGCGGTGAAGCCCTCCGGCCCGCCAGGACCCCTCCTGCCCCAACTCTCCGAATTGAGTCAATTTGCTCCCAGGATCAGCTGGGCTCTTTCGATTGCAAAGGACAAAAGCTCACTTGAGCATCCTGGAGCAAAAAGTTTATTTCAGGGATACTCATGGTCCAGAGCAGAGCTGGGGCGATATGGGGGGGCAGCTCCAGTGAGTGATGCCCCTGTGGCCATCCCTTCCTCCGGGTCTGTTATATGCTCTCCTAACGCTCCTGTGCCTCCCTGTAGAATTACCCACCTTTGTACTTGAATAGTGCTTTGAAAGGCTATTTCATTAGCTCCCGACTGACAGCAGGTGAGCATCCCTTGTTCTTTGCCACATCCCTGGTATGTGGTCCAGACGTGGGCACTGGGCACGGTAGAGGAACTTACCCAGTAGTCGTTGGATTTAAGGTCTCTCATTCTTGGTGCTTCTGCTCCCTTCGCCTCTCACTCCTTACTGGCCAATGCCTCGGTGAACCTGACCCAATTTGCCCACATTTCAGATACTTATACTCCATATACCAGATTTTCTTTATACCACTTGCACTATTATTTTCTTAATATTCTCCTTGAAAAGAATTTATACTTTTACATCAATACATTTATTTTAAAAGAAGACATTGTGTCATGGGCTGATATTCCCCTTGTATTTTAAAATAAACAGATGTTGAAACAAATATATGACTATTAAAAGGGATGTTTGTATAATAGTTAAGGTCTTCTCCTGAGCCACAGACGGACCCTTGCCCTGACCGGGTCCTGGAGGGAGCTGGCTCAATGGCTCAGCTCAGCTCTTCTGCTACATGAAATAAGGGGTTCTTGGCTGCAACAAACCACAGCTAAACCTAATGTAATAAAACCTATTATTATCTCACAGAGCTGGAATCTTAGGATAGTGCGGCTTGAGGGCTAGTTGTTTTAGGGGTTCAATGATCTCATACTTTCCACCTCTCTGCTCTACTGGCTGCAGCGTTGGTCTCGTCTTCCGGAGAGAAGCAAGATGGCGGCAGCAGTCACAGGCCTCACCAGGTCCGTCTGTGGGTCAGGAGAAGACCTTAACTATTATACAAACATCTCTTTTAATAGTCGTATATTTGTTTCAACATCTGTTCATTTTAAAATATAAGCCACGTTAGAGGAAGAAGGGAGATTGTCTTTGCCTGTCACTCATCTTTCTAGAGCCCTCCCAACAGCTTTCCCTGCACATTTCCCTGGCTACAAGGAAGTCCCAGCTCATTCCTGACCCAACTGTCCACAAGGGCAACGAACCTACCAAGAAGGTCCTGTGAGATGGAGGGAGTGGGTGGCGTTGGGGTGACCAGCACAACATCTACCGCACACGTCAACGGTAGCCTAAAGACAGATTGTCACCGAGGCAGTACCCCCCACTCCGCTCAGTGGCAGCCCCCTGGCCCCAATCCAGCCTCACTTAAGGCCAGACGGTTTCTTCCAGAAGAGGAGCTCAGGCATGGCGGACGCATCTGCGCGCCCTCTTCAGGTGACAATTTCATGGCCCTCAAGCTCTGTCTGGGCGTAGGCTGAGCTGTCAGTGTCCAAAATGACGCTGCCTCCTCCCAACTCCCACGCGCCCTGGCTCACGGCAGACCCGAGCGAGCAGAGCCAGCCCCCACCCCACCTTGGCCCCTGAGTCTGGGAGGGGAGACTCTGCCCTGAGTCTGCTTTTGATGGGGCCGGGCCAGACCCGCAGGGCTCATTTTCCCTGTCTCCTGCTGAATTCCCTGGCTGCTCCTCAGCTGTCAGGTTGCCAAGCCCTGAGCGTCTCCTGGCTTCATTTGCAGCAGGAAATGGGCCTGACAATTGTTCTTCCAGAGCTGGTGATTTTTCAATATGTATTTGCACTGATCCCACCCACGCTTGGTCTCCCAAACCCCAGCCTGTATTCAATGCTAATTCACTAAGCATGTACTACAAGTCCAGCTCTGTACTCAGCACACTGGGTGGTGGTGGTCGGGGGAATGGAGGGAGCAATGAGGGCAAGGAGGAAGCATCTGACACCCTCTCTGCTTTAAGGCTCATAGTCCAGCCATGGCGGCAGCACATGAACTTAGAGGAAGGGTGGCTCGGTTTGGCTGCAGGTCACATAAGTAGTCCAGATAAAAGACCCTGCGTGGGCTCAGAAAAGGGTTAGAGCTATGTGGGCAGCTGTGGGTGTGATTATTCTTGTTGCCCCTTGCTCACCCCCAGATGATTGGTAAACCATGCTCAGGCAATCCTTCCTGAAAGAGAAGAACCTGGAGCTTTTGAGGGTAAGTTGAAGTTAGAAAAACAGAGAAAAGAAAAATGGACATTCTGGGGTGTTAGGAGTTGTGTCCCCACAAAAGATATGTTCCAGTTATATCCCTTGGTTCCAGGCATGTGACCTTGTTTGGAAGTAGGGTCATTGAAGATGTGATTAGTTGAGATGCGGTCAAACTGGATGAGGGTGAGCCCTAGTCCAGTATGACTAGTGTCCTGATAAGCAGAGGGGAAATTGGACACAGACAGATGGGCACAGGGGAGGTTGCCATGTGACAATTGAGGCCGAGATTGAAGCCCAAGGATTGTTGGCAACCCCTGAGAAGGAAGGAACAGGGAAGGATTCTTCTCTGCAGATTTTGGACATCTAGTCTACCCAACTGTGAGATAATATATTTCTGTTGTTTTAAGCTATCTGGTTTATTATACTTTGTTAGGGTAGTCTTAGGAAACTAAGACACATGGGGGAGCATGGCCCAAGGAAAGGGAGCCAAGGAGAAACTTTGTGAATGTTGTGGACATTGGCTAGGCAGGGAGAGAAAGCTGGAAAACAAGATAAAGGTTTATCATGGCAGTCCTTGCCCGGCAGGCTGAGGGACCTGCCCTTCATTTCTTGGGCTATATGGAGCGACTGGGACATTTTGAGCTAATGAAGCAAATGTTTTGACTTGACTACTCTTGGCTTTGCTTTGGTTTTTGTTTCTACTTTTTCCTCGTTATTGATTTTATCTTCATCACTAATAATTATAGTGAATGTTTATTGAACGTCTGCTATGTAATGATTGTGTGCGAAGAGGTGAGTTATGTGATAAATCCTCACAGCAGCCCCAGTTTGTACTGGTCCTCTCTACCTGAACACACTTGAATTCAGGCCGTGACACACGGCAAAGTGGCCTTTTCCCTTGGGTATTAGCTTATTCATTTATTGAGCACCTATTACACGCCAAGCACTATTCCAGGGACTGGGGAGATGAAACAGGCAGAAATCCTTGCCATTGTGGAGCTGACATTCCAGTTTGTGCACTTGTTGCTCGTCCACCTCCACTGTAGGAGAGCAGCAGTGTGGGAGCAGAGGGCTTGCCTATTTCGTTGAGCTCATTTGAGCATCTGTGGAGCGAATGATAAGGAAACCGAGATGAAAACATTGATGTGCCTAGTCCACGCGCAGCAAGTGGTAGGGCCAGAGAGTGGAAGGTGCAGATTACACAAGCCAAGCCTTTGGATGGCAATTGTCCTCCCCACATCTCCTCTCAGACCAAAGCTACAAGGGGAAAAAAAGGAGCAAGGTGCTTCACAATTCATTATTAATGCCAATAGCCATGCCACTCCCCCTTTTGTTTATTTATTTTGCATGGGCAGGCACCAGGAATCTTACCCAGGTCTCCAGCATGGCAGGCAAGAATCCTGCCACTGAGCCTCCATCATACCACCCTTTTTTTTTTTTAATTTAGTATACAGGCACCATGAGTTCTCTTCACAAAACTTGAGGGATTAGAAAAGACTGAGGCATGCCTTTACATTTTCACTGGAGCCTCCATTTTGGCTTCCATCATCTCTAAGTACCCAGTTAGTCTGAAAGGACTCTGGATTTGCCTGCAGGTCACCAGCTGCTTCCAATGGGTGAAGGCAGCTCTCGCACCAAGTGACAGTTTGTCCAAGGAGCTCTGGCCGTTCTGTGAGGAACTAGGCTCTGGCTGCAAAGCTGAAGACAAATGAATGGCGCATGAGGTGGTAAGCGGCTCTTTCACCCTGCTGGTTTGATTCAAAGCACTACAATAGATCAGCTGCATTTGCTGTTGGAGGCAGGAAGGACAGGGGAAGAAGTTAGCCGCTTTCTAGAGGTCAGAATGTGGAACCTAGAAAGCAAGTTCTAGATGCCAAGAGAATCCTTCCACCCCATTTCCTGGGTCTTCTCACAGACATTATGTCCCCACTTTTTCCTCTCTGCTTCTCCTCCCAGTCTGCAGAGCCTCACTGCCAACCCATCTTCCTTGGCCTTGTCTACTCTCTTAGTTGGCTCAGAAGCCCCACCTCCACCTGCCAGGTCTACTGCCTTCTTTAGGGGGTCACGTTATCATAAGCACGAACATCTTGACAATGTAATTATACTTTAAGTTACTCCAGGCCCTGCCAGACATGGAATTTCTCAGTTCATGACAACGGGGGGTGAAGAAAGCTGAAATGCTTGAATAAATTTAAGAGTGACACCAGCTCAGGCTACTAGGTTTTTTGTTTTATTATATATATTTTTTTGCTTGGGCAGGCACTGGGAACCGAACTCGAGTCTCTGGCATGGCAGGAGAGAACTCTGCCACTGAGCCACCATGGCCTACCCTTCAGGCCACTAGTTTTTAAAGGCTTGTGGACAATGCCTCTAGGAGGATGGCGTGCCTCTCAAACACCTGGGCAGATCCCACGGTCAGGGCAGCCAGCTCTGCTGCCCAGGGGTCACACACACACCCCTCTGGAAGCTTGGGGCTGGCTCCAGTGCTCACCCCAGCATCAGCGTTCATGAACGACTCGTCACGGTCAGGTTCATGTGTCAACTTGGCCAAGTGGTGGTTCGGCAAGGGCTGGCCTGTCTGTTGCAACGAGGACATTTCATAGAATTAGATCATGATCATGTCAGCTGCATCCACAGCTGATGACACTTGTAATCAGCCAAAGGGACGTGTCTTCTGCAATGAGCGATGCTTAATCTGATCACCGGAAGCCTTTCAAGGAGGATTCAGAAGAGACAGGCTCTTCCTGTCTCAGCTGGTGAGCCTCTCCTGTGGAGTTCATCCAGACCCTCCATCGGAGTCGTCGGCTTCACAGCCTGCCCTGCGGATTTTGGACTCTGCGTTCCCGTGGTCACGTGTGACACTTTTATAAATTTTATATTTGCGAGTGTTCCCTGTTGATTCTGTTTCTCTAGAGAACCCTAATACAATCGTTCACTGAGTTTTTCAAAAAGTGGGGTGGATCCGACATTATCCCAAAACACAGCCTCCTGCCTCACCCTCCACTTTTATTCTGATTTGCTTCCTTGGGTGGGAGAAGGAGATGCAGTGGCAGCCAGCTGGCTGGGACTAGCTGGTCCATCCGTGGGAGGGTGCTGCTCATATGAACATCAGCACCCTGTGTCTTGTGGCACAAAAAGTGGGAAACAAACCTCTTTCAGGTCGTGGAGGGATGGGCTTCTGGAAGACCCATTAACATAACGCTTTGGAAACCAGCTTGGAAAAAGTGACAAATTGTCACTCTCATCTGTTAAGCAGCTTACAAACATCCTCCCGCTCCTTCACGGAGACTCCTTCCAACTTCATTACTTCAGCCTGCCCATCTGAGTTTTCCGAGTGAGATCACGGACAGAGAGTGGGCTGCCTCCAGGCTCTGGGAGGGTCTCCCTGGCAGACGTGAGGTCTGGGAACAGGAACCATCGGTCTTCAGAGATGTCCCCCATTTCACTCTATCTTCGGTGATATTCAAAACCTGCCCGTCACGTGGCAGCCAATCCCGGAGAGCTCTGAGCCTCATCTTGAGCGGTAATTAGGCTGCTCAAAAGACTGAGATGCCTCCTGGCTGATGTAGAAATGACCTTTCCCCGGACTGAACTCCTGGCGCTGGTGGGAATGCAGAGGCGCTCAGGCTAGAACCAGGATGCACGGCGATGGCCAGGGCCCAGCTCACAAGGCCGTTCTGTTTTCTAAGGAAATCTCGGCAACTCCCCTCCAATTCTCTCTCCCCTCCAGCTCTTGTTGCAATGCTCCCAGGTAAAATCTTGGGTTGGCCCACCTCCCTGACCCCCCCGATCCCCAATGTGAGGCCTGGAACTCCTTGGGGGTTACACCCCAGGGTCTCTCTGCCTGTGCCCGGGCTGCGAGGTCTTGGCCTTGCACTCTGTGCCACGCAGCATGTAGCTGTGGACTCGACCACGTCTCTGTTTTATTCATGTGAGAGGCGTGATGGATGGCCTGGGCTCCCAGGGCCACAAGGCTGAGGGATCAGCCGAGGTGGGAAAGCAAAGTAGGCTTGTAAATAAACAAGGGCAGAGGCAGAGGCCCCGGGCCTGGTTCCCGCCGCGGCTTTCCGGGCTTCTGACAAGGGTTGCCTCTGAGGCTCCCTCCGGAGCGGGCTGGGGGAGGCAGTTATTGTTTTTGGATTTCACTAAGATGAACTCCAGATGATTTTCCAAGGACTGATTTCACAGCACATTTGCTCCATCTGAGCAATCACTCTCTGCAACAGTTGGATTTCCATTCGGCGTTTACCTCGTGTGCCCGGAATCAGGACTGTTTGCCTCCTTGGGGCCGAAGCGCTTTATTTGCTTTGGGACCCGTCCAAACCCCTTTCACTCGGCCTCGGTTCCATCTAGGTATTTCTATTTGTGTGCGGGCAACACTAGACCACGCTCAGAGAGGCTTCCAGAGCAAATGGCATTCCTTGTGGAATATAAAAAGCAGAGGGAGAATCCACCCAACTCTTTTAATTTTACAAGGGATGGATATTTAGCTGCAATGGAAGACATAACAAAAGCCAGAATGATATACCCAATTTAAGGAATTTAAATGTCCTCTAACGCTTTCTGAGTGCCCAGACTGTGCCTGCCGAGGATGCATGATGGGTTCCCATGAGGAACACCCGGTTGGCAGCCAATCCCATGCAAAGCAAAGAGAGCCCTGGGGATGTGGGAGGGGGTGAGGGCCGAGGGGACGGGGGACTGGACACAGCTGGGCTGCGCTGTTTGCAGGACAGAATGCACAGGGCAGAGCACTGGAAGATCTTGCACTGAGAAGCTTCATGCTATTGTCCATTGAGTTGCACCAGAGTCTTGTGGAGTGTCTTTATTTTCATTTCCCACCTAAAAAATTTCCCAATCTTTACACTTTTGTAGCATAAATAAAGTGGGTCCCAAGATGTCACCCTGCAGGCCATTTTTTTTTCACCCAAGGAAATAAATCTTTGCACAGCCTTGAGGCAAGGGTCTAAACTCAATGTCTAAACTGTTTGCAAACATGAACTCCGGCATGTTCCCTGTGAACTGTATTGACCACGCCGTGCCCAGCTGAGCTCTGGCCTCCGGCCCCACCAGCGCAGCCCCCACTCCCTGAACCGAGCCTGAAAAGTCCTTTGATTCCACACAGCTGGGGCCTGGCCAGCTCAGCCACACAGCCACTGTGCTTTCTCAGTCCTCAGGCCTTACTCATCTGGCCTCTCAAACTTGGCAGAGGGGCCACTTCCTCGGGTTCCTTGTGGCTACAGTGGGCTGATGGTGGCCCCCCAAAATATACAACGTGCCAAGCTCTGGAACTTGTGAATGTGACCTCATTTGGGAAAAGGTTCTTTGGAGATATAATGAAGAATCTTGGATTACCCAGATTGGCCTAAATCCAATGACACACAAAGACACATATGTAGAGAAGAGGAGAGGACCATGTGAAGACAAAGACAGATGGGAGAGGGATGCGGTCACAAGCCAAGGAATGCCTGGAGCCACCAGAAGTGGAAGAGGCCAAGAGGGTCCTCTCCTGGAGTCTTGGAGAGAGCATGGCCCAGTGGACGCTTTGATGTTAGACCTTTGGCCACCAGAACTGTGAGAGAATGAATGCCTGCTGTTTTAAGCCACCCAGTTTGTGGCAATGTGCTATAGCAGCCCTAGGTAACTAAGGGTCTTCCTGAGGCCTTAGCCTGGGGACAGAGCCCTGGAGGGTGCCTGACATGTCTTGCTCAGTGAACATAATCCTTCGCCATGGCTCTTGGCCTTCCAGAACATTTCCCATAACTTTCTCCAGACCCTCCACCTCTGCCTCTGCTGCCCTCCTGTTCATTTCCCCCAAAATAAACAGGAACTGCAGTCAATGCCTGCACCTGGGGTATGTGCCCTGGAGAAGAATGATTTCGGGCCCCAGAATCAGACCCGAACGCCAGGCCTGCCTCTGCCGCCTGCTGGTTGTGTGTCACTAGACATGTGCCCTAACTTCTCTCTCTCTGTGCCTCAGTTTCCTCACCTATAAAAATGGGGAGGGGGTTAGTGCTTTTATGAGTCTTCGGTGATATATGCAAGAATCTGCTGTTCTTAAATAGCCCTGAAATTTTAGGGAAGAGTGAAAAGAAGGAGTCCTTCTCCGCTGGGGCTTATTTATTTTATGGTTAACAAGGGTTAGGGAACCTTCTTTGAAACGTTTTTCTCAGGGGCCTGGGACGTCAATGAATCAAAGAGAAACCTGCGTACAAACTGGATTCTAGAAGGAAAAGAGAAGAAAGGAAGTGGGAGTTTGTCAGGCCCTTGGGAATGGAAGCTCTTATGCAGTTACATTTGCTGTAATTCTGTGTTTCGCTGCACCATAGGGGATTGATTTTTTTTTAAGAAACGTTTTTTATTGTTAAACATAACATACATCCAAAGAAAAGAAAGGGAAAAAATGATTTGCAAAATACACTTCAACAAGTCATTACAGAACAGACTTCAGAATTTGGTATGGGTTACAATTCCACAATTTTAGGTTTTTGTTCTGGCTGCTCTAAGATACTGGAGACTAAAAGAGATACCATGGAGGGTCGATTTTAATCATTCAGCGATGAAGATACTGATCACTTCTTGGCTCTGCCCTTTGTCACGCTGGGAGATTCTTTTGGTGGAAGGTGGCCTTTTCGAAGTTTCTGCTGCCTTCGTTCGTTTTTTTTCTTTTTTTCTCTGTTTGGATCTTTTGGTGAACATACCTTGGGGTTTCTTTAAACACAGTTCCTCATTTGCCTCTCTTCTGGTGTAACCAGCGAAGCCCAGGGAGACGGTGGTGGACATTCGAGGAAGAAGGTGGCAAACCAACATCCTCATTTCCACTGCCTGGTTCTCTCCTGCACCCAGAGACCCTGGGTTGGTAAAAGAGCACTTGCGGGTTTTGAAAGAGAGTTTGCTTCAGAGAACCTGAAAAGGAGACGTGTGATTGGAATAGGTGTCTGTTTTCTACAGACATGAGCATCACCATGCTGGGGCATCTTTGCTCAAAATGCCTCAGTTGTCATCTCGCAGGGGAAAAAATGACTCTCAAGCTACAGCCCAAGGCCAGTGGAAGAGCTGAGAGGGGACCACAAAATCCAAAAATGCCAAGTTCCTACATGCAAATGATGTCTGATTCTATAAAGTTTCATTACTAGGTACCACTGAAGGTTATTTCCTTGAAACCTGCTAAAAATTATTTTAAGCATTGCCAAACTTTTAAAGAGAGCATTGTTTCATAATGTAAAATATAATACAATGTGAATATGCTTACATATTAAATTATTATGGAATATATACATATAATGATACATAAGTATTGTAGATGGTAGAAATAATATAAAATCATGCATATGTGTTTGTATTTTTAGTAAAGTAAATAAGAGATTCTGGTCCGCTCCGCTAGTATTTTTTTATTTCCACTGAGTTTTATGAGATCTTTTTTTTCTGGAAAGAGAAACAGGCAGAGGGAGACAGACCATGGAGCCTTTTGCCAAGCCTAGCTTGGCCACAGTCAAAAAAGTTTGAGGGCACTGTCCAGAAAAAGGACCCTGCAAAAACTATTTTTTCCCAGTTTCCTCTCTTTCTCCTCAAAGATGGTTTGAAGATTAATGGCTAGGGAGGAAAGCATTTCCAGAGCTCCTCATAGGCAATGGTAGAAAAGTTCTAAGTGTGGATAGCATAAACATAAATTACCATCTAGGTCAGCAAGGCAAAAATATTTGTCCACCAAAAAAGAAAAAAAAGAAAAAGGTAGTAGGCTTATTTTCTATGTTCAAGAAAAGAAAACCAAACCAGCAGGGTCGGTTTCTGCTCTATTATAAGGAGAGGAAAGACAGTCACAGACACAAATCACTGTGGAATTATATTTCGCTTGCATGCTGTTAAAAGCTGTGTATAAACAGGATAGCAAAGGTAAGGCAGAAAAACCAGAGAGACAGCACTTAATCATGCCCCTCTATCAGTTGTAATTGTGCCTCAGTTGGGAGGGAAATAGGGCTACTTCCATGGACCGGATAATGTTGTTGATGGCATGATGCTCTGTGCTGCAGACCAGGCAGGAATATCTTCAGCCTGTCTCTGAGCTGGAGCACAGGGGTTCCGCGTGGTCTCTGACGGTTTAGGAGGGGGCAGGGCCCCTGGCACCAGCTCTGAGCTCATTTATATGAGGCGTCCATGGCGGGGTCCAGGCCTCCAGGCTCCCCAGGATGCCAGAGTGAGAGCACACGCGGAGAAACACGCCACACGCCACATGGGATGACATTGTTTTGTATTTACATTTTTAAAAATTATAAAGTATGTTTATTATACAAAAATTGGGAAATTCTAAGTGTATAAAAAGGGAAAATAAATGTCGCCCAAATCTCACCCTCAGGAGTCACCATTGCGAGCACGCGGGTACTGCTCCTTTCAGTTCCCCGCGGGTATATGATACACGTATTTGCATGTAAGCCAAATGTCAGCGAGCATTTCACGGCCTCTTGCAGTCTGGGGGTGGCTCAAGACTAAATGGATCAGTCTGGCCCTTGCCACCGCTCCAGGGCCCTCTACAAACCTCCCAGGGCATCTCCTTCGTGCTCTCCAGAAGTTCAGTGTCCTCCCCAAGGCTTCTGCAAATCCCAGAAGCTCTTCTGTCTGCATGATCATCTCTTCCAAACTATTTCCACAGCTAACTTTATTTTGTTGCTCTGCATTTCTTGAACTCAGATGGACACTAAGTCTTTTCCTGGATTTCCACCCCAAATCCCCATTCGCACGATGCATTCATTCACGCAGTGGGCTTCACTGAAATTTTCAGAAGGGCATGCTAGCCTGAAATGCAACATCAGGCATCTTTGTCCCTAAGCCTCCCTGAAGTCATCCCACCGTGGGGGCTTCCTCTTCCTCTGACTCCCCCCTCCCCACCATGGCCTATCTACCTTCCCCCAGCAGCTCTTTTTTTGTTGCTTTGCACATCTGTCAACATCCCTGTCCTCAAGGTCTCTCTTCTAAGTCAAGTGGCTTATCAAGGAATTTTTCCAAACAAGAAACTTTTTTCTTGCAGCAACTGTTACAATAATAAAACCATTGAGATCATACTCTATATACAGCCTTTCGTCTGCCTTTTAAAAGAGAGCATTGCATTTTTAGCATTTTTCCATATCCTTAAATATTTAATGGTACAGTAGTTCATCAGACTGATGCATCATTTTTCATTTCACTATTCTGCTATTGTTGGATATTCTCGGCCTTGGGGGCATTTATAAAGCTCAAATAATTATCAGAAGGGGTACAACTATTTTTAAGGCCCAATACAAAAATTGCCAAATTATCCTCTAGAAAGGTTACATCGATTTGCACACACCTCAGCTATCAATAAGAGTGACTTTATTTTTTAAATGATTTGCTAATTTGACTTTGGCTGTAGAAGAGACTGCTTCAGAGCAGTAAAGTATCCGGTCCCATGCACAGCCACAGATTTCCTGGGCCTGGTTACAAGTTTCCTAGGACCTCTGGACCTGCCCACCCCATCCAGGCAAGGATACCCACTGCTCATGCAGTCAGAGGAAATCCTCATCCCTGCCTTTTGCTCTCAGAGATGTAGCCCTCCCTGGGGTATCTTCCATTCCGCCTCTGCCTCCAGGAAGGGCACCATGGATTTGCTGCCCTCAGTGTCTCCTCCCAGCTACTCCTAAGCAGCTGAGGATGGCTTTGGGCAAACTGGCCTTTTCCCCAGCTCTGTAGGAACATAGGTTTCTGGACCAACCATACTTATTTCTCATCCCTCATTAGAGTTTGGAAGGGGCTGGGGGCATCAGCTGTCCCATCATCCCATCCCTCCAGTAGAGCATTTGTGGGTTCTCTTTTCCCTCTTCCTAAAGGCCTCTCCCACAGGAGAGGACCAGAAGATCCTCAGTGCGCTCCCCCTCTTCCTTCTTCCAGGTGAAAAGAGATCAAGGAAATCCGAGACTTCTTCTGCCCTTGGCTCCATTAGGACATGGGCGAGTTCTGCCTTCCCCCACCTCACCAGCAAAGCACACATGTGTACAACCAGCCAAGACTCTGGCTGTCAGACTATTTTTATACAAACTAAAAATACTGACTTACCTCAGAGGATTGTGCTGAAAGAGCTTGTTTAGGGCATCCAATGGACCATTACAAATATAAAATGCTTCAGTGTCACCTGGTCTTACACGCCAAAATTTCCTCTCCTGGGAACAAAGCAGGAAGATGGCTATAAACTCAAGCCGGGCAAAGGATCAAGGTGATAGAGGACTGGGGAAGCAAGGGATTATTGCAGGCTTGGCGATGGTCTGTCAGTTTGTCCTCTCCTCTAGACTCTGGACAATTCCAGAGCAGATTTTTGTGTCCCCAGCCTCAGTCAGGGGTTTGGCACATAGATGTCTCCAAAAAGTTAGTGGTGGATGGGAACCCAGTGAGATGGGGAGCTCTTGGCAGGGACACAAGATTGAGGCCAGGTGCCTGAGTTGTCATAATTTCTACTAACCCTGTTTGGGCTGGGAAATCCCAGGCACGTGCACACACATGCCTGCTCTATTTCCCTCTCCCTCCTAACCTAAGACCTTCTGCAGCATCCCTGGGCTCCTTCTTTCCTTGGGACATCTGCATCCTTTATAAGCCCCCGGGTGCTTTTCACCGCTTTGGAGGGGAGGTAGACCAGATGCTCCCGCGTTCCAGGTCAGGCACTTTGGAGTCAACCTTGAGACAGAGGTTCTGCTGCCCTAACAACTCGCAGCTCATTTCCATAGCAACACCTCCGGCAAAGGTAGCCCAGCACGTCCTTGGCCACCAGCTTCCTGGGGTGATAAAAATAGCTGAGGCTTCGCAGCTGCTGAAGGATGAGTTCTGGAAGAAGATGATTGATTCTCACAGCTGAGCCGCAGAGTCAGCAAATGTTGTGCAAGTTGGAGATGTGGGGGGAAGGATGGACCCACCCCTTGTCCTGCTATAGATAGAGCTGTTGACAGAGTGATCTTGCATTTCTCTCCACCATCGGAGATACCCAAACCGAGTTCATTAAAAGGAGCTACAAAGGGCTCTTGTGAAATGATGCAGTTTTCACCCTTTCCTTTCAGGTCATACCTGGCCTTTTTTGGGGCGTGTAGTCATTTCCCCTCCTTCATTCTGGAACAAGATTTGAATTGGGGGAGAGTGTTCCTTTCCAGGGGAGGCAATGGGGAAGAGGGATCAAGCAAGAGGAACCCCTGCCTCCCCTAAAACAATGTTTAGGAGCTGTCAGTGCTTATGAAACACTTCAGAGACACCAGTGTCAGGCAGCTCCTGATGCCCTGAAATTAATACCTGCTCCCTTGTTGGACTGGAGAGTTGTCCTTGCTTGGCTTTCCAGGGACTAGATTTGGGTGATCTACTAAGGCTGCTCTCTGTTTAGCCAGAGTGATCTGAGGTTAGATTTCCTGACCAGTCACAGAGTAGTTTTTAAGCCAGTGACCTCATCCTAAAGCTGTTGGGCTCAACACAAGTAAACAGCTGGACCTGTGAAGTTGCACAGCTGGACCAGATCTGGACAATTCAGAGATTGAACTACATGTATTTATTTTACAGTGCATATTTTCTAGGCAATCTATCCCCCAGAGTTTTATAAAGTAATAATAAAAAGGTTTCAGAGAGAGAAAGAGAGAGAGGTCAGTGGAGGAGGGAGAAATGGAGAGACAAATGAGAAAGGATATATTTTCAGATGAGATTATTAAGAAGATGATGAGTTGATGAGGGGGCCAGACACAGAGAAGAGAATCCAGATGGCTGTTGCTCCAGAGAAGTCCCTGCATCACGATCGAAGCAGAGGGAAAGGAAGAGACCTAAGAAGACTTTCTGGGTTAGGACCACAAGGATTGAAAGTAAACTTGGTCTCCACTGGACTCGTATGAGGTGGACGCCCTGCTAGCTCTTTCTCTTCCTTTCCTTGTCTTTCTGTTCTTTGCTCGTTGTCTCCTCCTCAAAATTACAGCCCCACAGCTCCAAACCCATTCCCAGGTAGCTCCTCTTCTCCTATCCACTAAAATCATCCCTTGGTCACACCTCTACCCATCAGTGCCTTTGGGGATTTAGCACATGTTCTCTGATTGTCTCTGATTGTCAGGTATATCCAGCGTTATCTGCATTTCTAGTCATGGAAATTTAGAGTCAACTTAATGTAGGGTAGGGAAGAGGATGAGGAGCCTGAATACGGAGTCAGACCAATGGGGGTGGGGTGGGGCAGGGTTGCACATAGTGGAATTCATCTAGATTTCAGAAGACTAAAGAGAATGTTCCTTCTGGTTACTCTCCGTCTGTCCCTAATATCAGCGGGAGACAAATGGAGACCCATTCTCTTCTTATGCCAACTCGATCTAGTCCAAGTTTTTGAGCCCAATATACAAATCCCTATAACTCTACCTTGGCTCATTTTGACTCTCCCCAAGACTTTATAGTCTTGACAAATAATCTTGCAGTTAATGCAATATACCCTTCCTCGCCTCTTTGTCTTTTTTCTCATACTGCTCTCTCTTTAAGAAGCTCTTTCCCTCTTGTCTGTCCGGTTGACACTTTCTCCCAAGTGAAAACCTTTCTAATGCTCCCTACTCCCCAGGTAAACTTGATCACCCTATCTATAAACTGAACTGGCATCTACAGCACAGCAGTTCAAATATTTTTCCAGCACTTATTTGTTTACAAGTCTGTTTCTGTTTTGCCCCTGACCAGACAGTAAGCTCTCTGAAGGCAGGGGATATATTTTTCTTCTTGGCATCCCTAGGCCTGACACGAGAACACGTATTGATGTGAAATGGAAGACTGCATGTATGATCATAGCTTGTCACCACATATTAAGCAGTGTATTGATAAGTGTACATTTCTGGATTTGCCTTGACCACTTATTATATATAGTGACAATTCCTAAACAATGGTCAGGCACCCATCATGGGATTCAGGCATGCATTCAAGACATGGAGGAGTCCATAAAAGGTGTTCGATCTTGCCGAGAACCCTTGGCATCACCAGGAGCTGGAAAGGCACACAGAGGTGGCAGCAGTTCCAGGCTGGTGGACTTCATGTGTCAGGTGCCAGGGTTATCTCAGGGTGAAAGCCGGGCCATTTATGCTGCTATTTGTCTCTGCACCTTCTTCCTCCAAGACAGGACCTCTCCCTCCCCTTTACCAAGGAGAAGAAAAGGGAAGAAGGCAAAGAGGTAGGAATTCATTCGGGTGCTCAGGGACCAACTGCCCATATTGTCCATCCACTATTAGATGGGTTAGTGCTGAAGATGTAATTGTGAACAAAACACAGCCCTGCCCTTGGGGGACTCATAGTTAGCTTGAAAGGCAGGGAAATAAACCAATAGTAACAACACAACAGAATATGTGCTACAATAGACACAAATACCAAACGATGGGAGGACCATGCATGGGCTACCCCTAGCCCTTCCCACGGCTCTGGCCCTGTATGGTCTGGGTCCGCCTGCCCTCCAGCCACATGCTGAATCTCAGTCCCCGTTGCTCACCACTCTTCTCTCCACAGCTATGCGTGGCTGGCTTCTTTTCACCTTCCAGTTTCCACAATGTTATTTCCTCAAAGACACTTTCTTCCATTGCCCCATCTAAAGGAGCGTCTCTGCTCCAATTCTTGTAATCTCCACTCAGCTTCTTATTTATTTCCTTCAAAGAACTTATCAAATATGACTATCTTATTTTATTCAAATGTTTTCTTATATTCTCTCATCAAGAAAATAAAGGGCCACGAGAGCAGAGACTGCGTCTGACTTGTTTTCACCCGTCTTGAGAGTGTCTGGCACATAGTAGGGGCTTCATAATGATCAGTTAAGCAAATGAAGGAAGGGAAGGTTCTTTTTGGTTCTCTAGTATTTGGTGGTGTGAGGTAGGGGTCAGGGAGCTGTCAGGGAAGGCTTCCCGTAAGAAGGAATGTTTGAGAGGGTCTTGCAGCATTATTAGGTGTTTGCAGATGGAAGGATCATTGCAGGAGGTACACGGGCAGGGATGTGACCCAGAAGCTGATGAAGGTTGGCAGCGGGGATACATGTAGCCCATCTTGGGTGCTAGGGAGTGGGACAACTGCTTTCAGCAATCTGTTCCTTTCTTTAAAAGGTGCATGGTAAATTTCCCTTGGGGAATGGTGAGAAAGGGGGAAAATTCAACTTCTCCAAGTAGAGAATTCTTGATATTTGCGCAGGCAGTGGGGACAATAGGCTGAGCCCCCAATCTTGGGGTTTATTCATATGAAATTTAACCCCACAAAGGATAGGCTTAGCCTACTTAAAATTAGGCCTAAGAGTCACCCCCGAAAGAACCTCTTTTCAGCTAACATGACAAGCAAACTCACCACCCTCCCCCTGTCTACGTGGGACATGACTCCCAGGGGTGTGGACCTTCCTGGCAACATGGGACAGAAATCCTAGAATGAGCTGGGACTCAGCATCAATGGATTGAGAAAATTTTCTTGGCCAAGAGGGGGAAGAGCAAAATGAGACAAAATGAAGTGTCAATGGCTGAGAGATTCCAAACAGAGTCAAGAGGTTATCCTAGAGGTTATTCGTACGCATTATATAGATATCACCTGCTTAGTTAAGATGTAATGGAGAGGCTGGAGGGAACTGCCTGAAAATGTAGAGCTGTGTTCCAGTAGCCTTGTTTCTTGAAGATGATTGTATAATGATATAGCTTCCAGAATGTGACTGCGTGATTGTGAAAACCTTGTGTCTGATGCTCCTTTTGTCTACCTTATTGACAGACAAGTAAAACATATGGATTAAAAATAAATAAATAATAAGGGGAACAAATGTTAAAATAAGTTTAGTAGATTGAAATGATAGTGATCAATGAAAGGGAGGGGTAAGGGGTATGGTATGTGTGAATTTTTTTCTCTTTTCTTTTTCTGAATTGAGACAGATGTTCTAAGAAATGATCATGATGATGAATATACAACTATGTGGTGATATATGTGTGATAATCACGAGTTATTGATTATATAACAAGAATGGAATGATCATACGGTAGAAAAAAAAGGTGCATGGTCCCATCTTGATGGCTAGGACAATGAGATAACTTTGACACATGCTTCTTGGGCCTGCCCATCCCGGCTGAACAAATTCAACACACGCTGAACAATTCGAACCCAGAGAGCTGCCCAAGGGACCTTGCCAGGACGGCGAGGACACTCAAGTGACCTCAGATGATTCAGAACCCTGGGAAAAATACTCCTGCAAGCCCAAGTCATCTGATCATGAGACTCATCTCCTCATCACCTCTGGCTGCTCACAAAGAGCTGGCCAAGAACATTCCAGCTATGCCAAGCCACCAGGCCAAGTTCCCAGGGACAGCAGTCCACAGCTGCTCTCTCCCCCATCACACCCAAGGAAAAGCACACAAAATAGGCCCACATCCATGGGCTAGCAGCCACCCACCCCATACCCCGCTGGGCCAGCTACTGTCTTGCTGCCAGCAAACCAACCACTACATTTGCACTGGGCCTGTGGCAGAGCTGATACTGGCAGTGGCCTGGATTTATATCCCCCCAGTTCATCATCAGGACAGTTCCAGACACAATCTCCAACTTCACTAGGAAGGCCTCTCCCTTCCAGCGATTTATGGCTTCAGAGCGAGCCAGCCACTTTACCCAAATGGGTAAACAAATGGGATTCACATCACCGTGGCACTCTGGCTGTGATGAAAAAGACGAAGGAGCTCCATTTGACCTCTATCCCCATCCCTGCTGTCTGCATATGATGATGGCTGTTGGTCAGTGGCCATGCCTATTTTGCTGGCTGTCTTTACAAAATACAGCCTAGGGCTGCCATAGCAAAGTGCCCCAACATGGGTGGCTTAAAACAACAGAAATCTATTGTCTCAGCTCTGGAGGCTCGAAGTTTGAAATCAAGGTATCAGCAGTGCCGTGTTCCCTCTGAAATCTCTAAGAGAGAATCTGTTCCACTCCTCTCTCCTGGCTTCTGGTGGTCACTTTCCAGCAATCCATGATGTTCTCTGCCTTAGTTGCCACATGGCATTCTGTCCCCTCATCTGTGTGTCTTAAAACTTCCTCTTCTTATCAGGACACCAGTTATGTTGGATTAAAGGTCTACCCTACTCCAGTATGACCTCATTTGAACTTGCCTAATTTCATCTGGTAATGACCCTATTTCTAAATAAGGACACATTGTAAGGTCCTGGGGACTAGGGCTTCAACATAACTTTTTTTGGGGGGGACACAATCAACCCATAACACTGGCCACCGTCAGCCCTTTCCGTGCCTGGCTTGGCTGTTCACCCAGATCAATCGCTCATCCATGGCAGGTCTGGTGTCAAACTCAGGTTTTTCTCTCCTGGTTTCTTCTCTGAGCCAGGCGGACTGTGGCTCAGCTCCGAAGGTGACAACCAGCAGCAGGAGGTGACAGCAGAACTCAGAGAGGTCAGTGACTGCCATCCTTCCTGCCTTGCCTCCATCAGCAGAGCAGAGCCCCAGTCTGCTCAGGAGACCCTGGGATGTTCTGCAACCTCCTGGGGAATGGGGGATGGACGTGTCCATCATGCAGCCTTCAGGAGTCCCTGCCTCTGGGGTGGCAGCGTAAGCTGGGGGAGCAGTAACGTACGCTACCACTTTTGAGCACTTTACTCTCTGCTTGACTCTGCTTTCCGCCATTGTATAGCATCCCTTCAGTGACCTGTCAAGAATGCATTATTACTATCTTACTTCTGCAGATGAGGAAACTGAGCTTGAGAAAGGTTAGAAAATTATCCAGGATCACAGAACTAGTCATTGAGAGAGCCAAGAATTGAACCCACAGATCAAAGGTGATGGTGGAGTTATACAGAGAAGAGAGGATTTAACAAATGAAGATGAATGCTGAATCATTAAATTGATATCTCTTTTAGTCTCCAGTGTCTTAGAGCAGCTAAAAGTAAAAACCTAAAATTGTGAAATTGTAACTCATGTCAAACTCTGAAATCTGTTCTATAATGAATTGTGGCACTGCACAAATTTATTGCTTTTTTGTATATATGTTATTTTTCACAAAAAAGTAAAAAAAGGCTGATTGTGATGATAAAAAAATATTTAAGCCCTCTAGCCTCCTATATTCTGGAGCAGCTAAAAGGAAAAATCTGTGAGGATCAGATGGTAGCCCAAACTCTGGGATCTGTCCTGTAACTACTTGTTGAAGAGTGCCTTGAAAACTATTGCTTTTTTCTTCCCTTGCTTTGTATATATGCTATATTATACAATAAAAAAGAAAAAAAAAAGAATTGAATCCACAATTCTAATACACATGCACTTAATAAATAAATTACACTGACTTTTTCCACATAGATGATGTGGAATTCAGATATTCAAGGACTACTGGGTAAATTGGTCCAAACGTCAAACAACAGGTAAATCCAGGCTGTTCAGATAAGGCAATTAATTTACCAGATTATGGGCTAGGACAAGGCAGAAATGGCGTCTGTCGATCCTCTCTTCTGCTGATGGGTGTTTGGGTTGTTTCAGGTTTGGGACGATTGTGACGGTCAGCATTTCAACCAATTTCCTTCAGGATGTCTTCAGTGAGTGTGAATGTGAGTAGGGGCTCACTAGGCACCTGGCACTGGATGAAATGATTTCCATGATGTATTAGTTTCCCATTGCTGCTATGACAAATTATCACAAACTTAGTGGCTTAAAACTGGACGCATGCATTATTACACAGTTCTGTAGTTCAGAAGTTGAAGTGGGCGTCACGAGGCTAAATTCAAGGTGTTGGCAAGGCTGCACTTTGTCTGGAGGCTCCAGGGGTGGAATCCATTCCTTGCCTTTTCCACCTTCTAGAAGCTGCCTGTGGCGCTCTTCCATCTTCAAAGACAGCAATAAGATCCATCTGTGATTACAGTGAGCTGGCCAGGATACTCCAGAATAATCCCCCTTCTCAACATCTTTGACTCAACCACACCACCAAAGTTCCTCTTGGAATAGATGGTGACATACTGACAGGTGTATTAGTTAGGGTTCTCTAGAAAAACAGAATCGCAGGACATATTTGCAAATATAAAATTTATAAAAGTGCCTCACGTAACCATGGGAACGTAGAGTCCAAAATCCACAGGGCCAGCTGTGAAGCCAACGATTCCGATAGAGGGTCTGGACGAACTCCACAGGAGAGGCTCGCCGGCCAAAGCAGGAAGAGAGCCTGTCTCTTCTGAATCCTCCTTAAAATGTTTCCAGTGATTAGATTAAGCATTACTCATTGCAGAAGGCACTCACCTTGGCTGATTACAAATGGAATCAGCTGTGGATGCAGCTGACGTGATCATGATTTAATTCTATGAAATGTCCTCATAGCAACAGATAGGCCAGCACTTGCCCAACCAGACAAACAGGTACCACCACCTGGCCAAGTTTACACGTGAACCTGACCATGACAACAGGTTTCAGGGATTAGGATATGGGCATCTTTGGGGGGAGAGGACATTACTCTACCCACATGCACTTTCTCTTTTGGTCCTATGGAAGTCAAATGAAATACATATTCTTATTGTGCCCATTTTGCAGCTGGGAAATCTGAGGCTTCTAGAATTTACATGGCTTGTCCAAAGTAACATGGCCAGCAAGTGTCAGAAGCAGGGTTTGAACACAGGTGGTCTGACTCTGCAGCCTATTTTTTAACTCCATGATCTATTTTGACCATGTTTCTGTATGAATAAATATGTATCTACAACATCATTTTTTAAATTTGACTATACAGTTTTACTTGTCTTATTATCTAATAACAACATAGATTTTAAAAGCATGCAGTAAAGTGAAAAAACACTTCCAAAATGTATGACAAAATTTATATCTTCTACAAATTACTCATACAAATTGAAAACAAAAGCATCAAGTCCCCAGTAGTCAAAAGAGCAAGAAACTGGAAAATTCATGGAAAAAACCAATTAGCCAATAAAAAACAATGTGGGCAAATGGTTATATAGTCCTTATTATAGTCCAGACCCTTTTCTAAAGGTCCAACATCATTTTTAATGGCTCTACCATTAATGAGATGAAGCTACAAGGGGAAGAGTTAAAATTCTTCTACTTAATGTCTATGCGATCTTGTGGCTTTATGTTTTTATAAGTAAGGACAGTGGCAGTAACACTGATAACATGACATTGTAAGACTTAACAAATACATGCAAATATGATTTGTAAACCATAAAAGTCCTACATAAATATAAGTCATAATGATCACTGTTGTTATTAGTTATATTCTAGGACCAGGAGACTCCATGCAGATTGGAGTGCTGTGGGTACCAGAGCCACTGGTTAGAGGGGTGTGCTCACTTTATGAAAAATGCACTTATTATTTGTTGCCCCTTTTTTGGGTATGTGTCATACTCTAAAGCAAAGTTTATGTGTAAGAACATTTCAGGGCCCCCCTCCCCTATGGAATTAAAGGCCAGTTTCTTACACTGGCATTCAGGGCCCTCCACAGTGGGACCCGACTTACCTTCTCAGACTTACCGCTTTCATTATCACCTGGCCCAACCCCACCAGGAAACCCACCATTGCTTTCACCCATCCTATACTTTCTTGCATCCTTTGTTTGACATTAAGTCCTCCCTTTCTTTTTTGGGGGGTGGGGTGGGGGTCCATGGTCTGGGAACCGAACCTGGCTCTCCAGCATGGCAGGTGAGAACCCTGCCACTGAGCCACCATGGCCCGTCCTTTTTAAGACGCTTCTCAAATATCCCCTTCTTGGTGTGCTCTTCTTTGATTTCTTTTCAGTGCCCTCTTCCAAGTCCCATAAAGCTGTGTTTTTCTTCTCTTGGCACTCTTATCCTTTTCCCTTGAGTTCATATCCCATGCCCTGCTCATCAGAGACATTCTGCCAACAAATGCTGCTGGAATGAAACTCCCCAGAATCCTGAGTTATGGCCCAAAGTCTCGGAAGCTCTCCTATGAGGGTCTCTCTCTCTCTCTCAGGAAGGACCCTGATTTCTTGGACCTCTGATCTGGGATGGTTAATGGTTGAAAGCATTTCTGCCTTTGCTTAATAAAAGTCCCACAGCTGGAAATGGAACCACTGCTACCTCTGCCCTGCCATGAAGTTCTCTGTATTTTGTTCCCAGCTAAGGTGTAAACTCTTGGAGGACAGGGACCAGGCATTGCATGTTTGTGTCCCCTCCCCCAGCACGATAATGTGGACATAGCAGAGGCTCAGTAGGCCAGGGCAGGATGCTTACTGGGTTTGGATGGAGCTAAGGAAGACAACACTACCCGTGCCAAATACCATCTCTCAAGACTCTCTAAAAGTCAAAGGAAAAAACACCTGGACATGGTTAAAAGTCCTTGAGCCAAAGGAATTGGAGCTGCAGGCTGACCTCCAGGCTACTTAGCTCTGATGGGGCCAGTGGTGTGTACTCAGTTAGTTGGGAACCTTTCTGCTAGGGAACTGATAGGTAACGTCTTTCCCACTCTATTGGTTCTTCAAGTGAATGGGACATGTTAGACCAGGGATGACAATTTTTTTCTGTAAAGGGCCAGATTGCAAAGATCTTAGTCTTTGCCGGCCATAGCTTCTCTGTTGTAGCTACTCAACTCTCATCTGCTCAACTGCTCCACTCTGCCATTATAGTATGAAAACAGCCACAGGCAATAGATAAATGAATGAGTAAAAATGAGTTTACTACATTCTAGTAAAATTTAATTATGGACACTGAAATTTGAATTTCACATGATTTTCATATCTCAAAATTGCACTCTTCTTTTGATTTTTTAAAAAAAACTTTATGAAATATAAAAAAGCTATTCCTAGCCTTATAGGCTATAGTGGGCTACCCTCTGGATCAGACCATCATGGGGAAGATTTTCTTTTCCTTCATGGATGTTCTGCTAAGACAAGTTGCATGGGAATCATAAAGGGGTAAGGGTGAGCAATGCCTGTTAAAACTCTAGGTTCCTCGACTCCACACTGGATCTATTGAATCAAATTATTGGAGGAACAGCTGGGGAACCTGCAGGGTTTTGGTGTGTGCGTGGTCCAGGAGTCGAACCCAGGTCTCCTGCATGGAAGGCACTAAACCACCCGAACCGGCAGTTTTAACAGACTCTCCTAGGTGATGGCAGGAAGAACCACCTTAGTTTAAAGGAAACCAAGAGCTTTCTTTGAGAAGCTTTTCAATTTTGGCAGAAAAATTAGGCTAATCAAGAAAACAAATGTTTTCTACCTGAACAGGTTTTTAAAAGGTATTTTTAAAGCCACTTTGGATTCTTCTATTTATTAGTTATTCCAATCTGACCCAGACTCCAAGTGCTCTGTTTTCCCTGGTGAATGACCAATGAGAAACTGATTGAGCCCTTCTGAGCCAAATATTGTTGATTGATCATTCTGATTCTCTTTCCCCATTTTTCTTCCTAGCTACAAGAGCCCCAGTTTTGTTCTTCTACCCAGCATTAAGGAAGGTGACGCTATTGCAGTGATGTGCTGGGAAATGATTAACGACGTGCTCTCCAAGGAAAAAAGCCCTGATGAGTAGTGTTTGCCAATTCCTGTGGTATAAATATATCTCCATGGGATATTTACATGAGCACTCAATTGTACGGAAGCCAGGGTTAGCAATGGAAATGAGCTTCCTCTAAGAGTATGATGTTGCCAATATGAGATCATTAAATGCAGAGTTGGGGGGAGATGTACACCACACCTACCTCTCCTGCAAGCTGGTATAAGCGGGCTCCAGCCCGATTCTGCCCTATCGCCTCTCAGGGTTAAATAGTCTCAATCAATGATGGTGATCCAATCCCCCTGCTGGTCATCGATTTGTGAGCAGAAAATCTGCAGTGATGGAGGGACCACTTTTAGGAAAGGTTTCTATCTCAATAGTGAAAAGCATCATATCTCCTCTTCCCCTGGTCTTTATTATTAATATTATATTAACTATTATATTAATTATTGTGACCATGAAGGCAGCTGGTGTGAGGACAGCTCAGCTCACTGTGAATTGCAGAGCAGAGACAGCAAAGGACCTGGGTGCTTGGTGATGTGTTCACGTTCGCCAGGTCTGGCAGCCTGCATCTCCAGATTTCTAGTCACACGACTCAGAAAGCTTCCTGACTGTTTAAGCTGGCTGAGTTGGCATTTTCTGTTACTTGCAGAAGAAAGCTTTCCAGCTGATCTTTCTCTGCCTTGGTTGCTCAGAAATTAAGATGAGAGGATGGGCACGAGGTCACCCTGCTTTTCGCATGGGTGGACGCTGAACAGAGCCTCAAACACTCAGAGGCAATGGGCTTCCCAGTTGGCTTCTCACGGTTCATGATCTTTTCCACTCCACGCTATCCTCCAAAGTCCATTTACTACCTGAAATGTCACCAGCCTTCTGTCTCACCCACCTTGCCGCAGGCCTGCTGGTAAGACTGATGGAGAGCTTTATCAGGGCTTCAGCCACAGCGTGTGTGGCTGCGGTTTAAATGAGTTTCATCAGCATGATTAAATACTTATTACATGAGTCAAACATACGGGCTTCATTAAGCTAGTGAACTCCCAGGAACCCCCTCTTATGTTTATACAACCCATCTGGACTCTCAGATTACTTTAAAGAAACAGGATAAATGGAGTTTGATATGACAGCCAGGTCATCTTTCAGCATTGCACTCTTAGAGGAAACTCACCTTCCATGGCTAACCCTGGCTTCCATACAGTTGGGTGCAGAGGGTTTTTTCCATCTGCTTCTGGCCTCTGTGAAAGCCTGAAATGATGCTGAAATGGAGACTTTAAGTGGAACTTGCCAGGACATGACAGACATACTTTTCTCATTGAAGCATGGAACATTGTCTAAAGTCATTTGCAAGCACAATCCTTTTACAAGGAGGGCACACCTTGGAAGCAAAATAAAGGACAAGGTTTAATTAACTTACCAGGCCTCTGTTAGTCATTATTAGAAACTCTTTATCGAATTAAAGGCCTGCTGGGAAGGCAGCTAAGCGCTGAGAAGCAGTGTCATGCGTTAAGCGCCAAAGTGGATTTTAATTGGCTGTTTAAATCAAGAAAAGCTCCCTGCAGTGTGACAGACACACAACCAGCTGAGTGTGTGCAAACACACGCACATTCACATGTGCACACTCACAAGCATGGAGCCCTAGGCAGTCTGGGAAATCACAGAAATCACATTTTTGGAAAGCTGACACCCCCAAAATGGAACCACAAATCTACCAGGAAGGAACCCTAATGCATGTGGCATTCCACACTTGATAGAATAACAGCTATTGTTTCTGATAATAATAAATAAGAGTAAGGTAGCGGTGGTCATTTGAATGGTGCCAAATTCATGCTGTATATGGTCCAGCTGAGTTACCAAGTCCTCTCACTCTAAGATCAAGAGTAGGCATTTGCTTTGTCTCTGCGTCTATCAAGCCATGAGCATGTAAAATGGGAACTCTAATACCCACCCTGTTGGAATGTTACAAGAGATTTTTCCAAAGTGCCTAGTGGTGCTCTGCCTGTACTGACAGCCCAATAAACAGTTGTTATTTTGACCACAACATTTTCTATTATACTCTTTAAAAAGATTATTGGGGATTATTTATTCCCCAAGCCCTCATTAGGAGGGAAGACATGCCAGCGTGGTGGCTAAGAGTGAGGGCTTTGACATCAGTTTGATGTGGGCTTATGTGCTGACTCTGCCACACCAGAGGGCCTTTCTGAGCCTCAGGCTCCTTTTCTATAAAATGAAATACCCACGTCACATAGTTGGTGGGAAGATTATAGGACCGTGACTGAGGAGAGTTGAGCATGAGTGCACACAGCATATCAATATGCTTATTAGGGCACTAAGTATTTGGGTTCCTGATGAAAGATGCAGAGACTAAATTACAGAGTGGTTGTAGGACAGGCCCCAAGGACACCCTACCTTTTCACAGAGGCTGCAGATAAAAGTTTACAGGACCATAGTTTTAAAATTTATTACAAAGCTACAGTAATCAAGACAGCATGGTATTGGCATATGGACCAACACAGAAACCAATGGAATTAGATCAAGTGTTCAGAAATAAACCCTTACATCCATAGCCTATTGATTTTTCCAAGGGTGCCGAGTCCACTCAATGGAGAAAGGATAGTCTCTTTAACAAATGTTGCTAGGAAAACTGGATATCCACATGTAAAAGAATGACGGTGTACCCCAACCTCACACCATATACAAAAATTAACTCAAAATGTATCAGAGACCTAAACGTAAGAACCCAAACCATAGAACTCCTAGAAAAAAACAGAGGAAAGCATCTTCAGGATCTTCTATTAGGCAATGGTTTCTTAGACTTTATACTAAAATCATAGGCAACAAAAGAAGAAAAATAGATAAATGGAACTTCATAAAAATTTAAAACTTTTTTGCATGAAAGGACTTTATAATGAAAGAAAAAGACAACCAACAGAATGGAAGAAAATATTTGGAAACCACATATCTGACAAAGGTTTAATATCCAGTATATATAAGGAGATTTTACAACTTGACAATAAAAAAATACCATCAACCCAATTTTAGAAATGGGTAAAAGACTTGAATAGACATTTTCCCCAAAAAAGACATAAGAATAACCAATTTGCCAGTAAACACATGAGAAAAAGCTCAACATCATTAGCCATTAAGAAAATGCAAATCAAAACCATGAGGTACTACCTCACACCTACTAGAATGGTATCACTGAAAAAAAAAAACAGCAAAAAACAGAAAATAATAATTGTTGAAGAACATGTAGAGAAATAGGGACACTTTCATTGTTGGCGAGAATGTAAAATGGTGCAGCCGCTGTGGGAAACAGTTGGCCGTATCTCAGAAAGTTAAGTATAGAATTACTATATGACCTGGCAATCCCACTTCTAGACATAGATGCCTCCAAAGAATTGAGAACAGGGATTCGAACAGATATTTTCACCCCTATGTTTGTAGTGGCATTATTTACAATTGCCAGAATGTGGAAGCAATCCAGCTGTCCATCAACAGATGAATGGATAACAAAGGGTGGTACATGCAATAGAACACTATTCAGCTACACAAAGGAACGGAGTTCTGATATATTTGCAGCATGGATGTGGACCCTGAAGACATCATACTGAATGAAATAAGCCAGACACAAAGAACAAATATGTATGATCTCACTGATATGAAATAATCAGAATAAGCAAATTCATAGAGCCAGAAAGTAGAATACAGGTTGCCAGGAGCTGGGATGGGGTAGGAAATGGGGAGTTAATGGTTAATTGGTGCAGAGTCTGTGTTTGGAGTAATGGAAAAGTTTAGTAACTATGGTAACATGGCATTGTGAATGAATGTAATTAACACCGCTGAATTAGACATTTGAATGTGGTTAAAAGGGGAAATTTTAGGTTGTATATATGTTACTAGGAAAATTTAAAAAAACATAGGACTGTATAATGTAAGCAGTGAACCCTAATAGACTATAGTTAAGTATAATAATAATAATAATAATAATAATATCGTTTCATCAGTTGTAACAAGGTACCACATTAACGGTAAATAGTAGGGAAAACTGCATGTGTCAGGGGCGGGGGGAATCCCTGTATTTTCTGCATGATTTTTCTGTAAACCTACAACTTCCCTAAAAAAAAAAAAGTTCATTGGGTCAAATAATTAGTGGAATTTATGAATGTGGCAAGGACAGAGCTGTTCGGGATTGAGCACACAGGATGCTTGGGGGTCAGGGGTAGGGTGGATGTGGGAAGAGCTTTACAGCCAGTCTCTTGCTGGTGTTTACCCACTGCTCATCCCTTAGAAAGCTGGGGCTCCCCCCAACCCCATGGTCTGATGTGAACAAATTATAACACAGCAAGGACAAGAGGCCAGGGCCTCAGTTTCCAGTCTGCTGTTTATCTTTCTGAGAAACTTTCTCAACAGGAAGGAAAAAATTATTCCCAAACAAATGGGTTTTGATTCCATAGATAGCTTTATTTTATATACATACACATATATGGGGGGTGTCAGATTTTATTGGTACCCCAAGCTTGCCAATTAAAAGTAGCCCAACTTTGCAAGGAAAACCATTATCCTACCCCCTATGTGGGACATGATGTCCAGGGGCAAAAGTCTCCCTGGCAATGTGGGACATGACTCCCAGGGATGAGCCTGGCCCTGGCAACATGGGACTGACAGTGTCTACTGACCAAAAATGGGAAAAGAAATGTAACGAAATTAGGTATCAGTGGCTTAGAGAGTTCAAATAAAGTTGAGAGGCTACTCTGGAGGCTACTCTTATGCAAACTTCAGCTAGATAATTGCTAATTGCCATGGTTTGTCAAACCCCAACCAACGTCTTTCCTATTAACCCTAAAGAACTCCTAGGGCTCTGAGATTCTGCAAATGTTTCATGCACTTAGTTTGCTTTCCAGAAACCTATAACTTCCAGATGGTTCCTTGGCCAGATACGTCCTGTAACCCAGAGGGGCCAACCTTCCTGAGAACATCAACCAGTTCCAACCCCCATCTCATATTATCCACACCCCTTCTCAACATGAAAAAGTTAGAACGGGCATAGCCCAAACACCCCTAAACATTGGGAGAGGGATTAAAAGAGAAGGAGGTGTGATGACGGGGAAGATAGAATTTAGCAAATGAGTATGACTGCCGAATCATTGTATTATTATTTCTTTTAGTCTCCAGTGTCTTGGAGCAGCTAGAAGGAAAAACAAAAAATTGTGGAACTGTAACCCACACGAAACTTTGAAATCTGTTCTATAAGTACTTGTTAAAATGTACATTGAAATTTATTGCTTTTTTGTATATTGCTTTTTTGTTTTTAAAAAAGTAGCTTTCAAATGAAGTTCTTATTTCAAGCTAATGATCTCTCAGGTTTCTGCACAATGGCAATGTGTAGTCGCCAACTCTTTTTTGCTTTCCTGCCAGTATCATAGTTTGGCATAAAGTTAGAAGGCAGATGAGACGGCCAAGAAATCTCATGACTGGAGAAGGCCGAAGAGCTGGGTAAACTGATGCTCTTTTGAAGGAGTTAGAGGTGTTAGAGAACTGCAGCTTACAAGGAACTTAAAATGCAGGACCGAATTGGGGGATGTTTTCATATGGGCTGCAAAAACAGACGCGCATGGCTTAAAGCATGCAGCTGCGTGCATTTATACACGCGGGCTCTGTTCCAACATCACCGCGACACTGAGCTATCCCTGATTCGTCAGCGAGGAAGAAAACTAACTCCTTCATTTCCCCTCATCCTTGCTCAGGGCTCCAAGGGGCAGCTCTCACCCAATTTTCCAGCCCGGCAAAGCTTTGAACATTAAACAGGAGTGTCCCAGGGCTTTGACAAATGAGCCACAGCAGGCTGGACCTCAAGGTATGGCTTCATGGGCTGCCGGGGGGTTAATATCTCTTGCAATTACAGATAGGAAAAAAGCCTGCATTCTTCTTCCTTCTGCCTGCTTCAGACGTCCTCGGCAGCTGGGCTTTCTGATGCCTCATTTAGGCCAATGCCCGTGAAGGAACGGCTCAGCAGGAGCGGGCCATCCGGCGGCCATTGTAAGCCCTTGGCCTCTGTCCCCACTCCCCGTGCTCGGGGGAGACAGGCAGGCCTTTGTGCGCCTGGAGCCAGCTAAGCCAGGATGTGACCGCGCACTGGAATCTGACCTTTCACGGGCTCCAGCACCTGTCAGAAAAACGAACAGGCTTGGGCTGTTTTTTCCGCTCCGGACTTAAATGCCAGTTTTGTGACTCCCTCGCGGTGGCCCTGTGCCAAGGCGGTTGTGGTCAGCTCCGGCTCTCTGAGGAGCAAACCTGAGCCATAAGTCATGGGCGGCTTTGCATTTCTGAGGCCTGGCCAGCCCGCGGCTCAGAAGGAATTCACGCCGAGCTGAGGACGCTAGTGCTCTGAGTTAGAGAACTCAAAGCGGGGCGAAACGGCCTCATGACTCTGGCACCCTGTAGTGTGTGCGTGTGTGTGCGTGCGTGTGTGCATGCATGTGTGTGTCTTGTATGAGTGTGTGAGCCTGTACGTGCAAGGTTGCATGACAGCGTGAGTGTGTGTGTCTGCGAGTGTGTGAAAGTGTGTAAGTGTGAGTGTGGGAATGGAACTTTGGGAACACAGATTTGGCACACTCCCCTCTAGGCCTGCTGTAGTGCATTGAGTGTGAACATACTGATCAAACTTGGGTTTCACTCTGTCACTCACTCTTTGCAGAACCTTGTACGTGGGATTTGATACCCATGAACCTCAACTTCCTTAGCTGCCAAATGGGAATGAAAATTCCTTATTCAAAGGATCCCTGTGGATTAAAGGAGGTAACAATTCACCAGACACCTCATCTAAATGCCTTGGAGGCACTTAATAGCCGCCTCTCCCTCCTCTACCGCAGGCCGCGCTGGGCTGGAGGTGAGACGACATGGCACCCATGTGATTGCGCTGGGGACACATCCTGCCTTGACCGTGGAGGAGGGGTCGGCCAGCCCATCAGCAGCCTCAGTTGTCCTAAGGTGTCAGGTGTGGGAAGACAGCGTTCTCCTGAAGTGTGGCCCCAGAGAATCATCTTCAGGGCTCCCCGGTGGCCTGGTCTTAGTCAGAGGTGTGTGGCAGCTGCCTGCGGGGTCTGCAGGGGCTTTAGTGTGGCTCCCCATCAGTGCCCTTGCCTGCTCCCTGGACAGGTGGGCTCCCCTTCCTTCTCCAGCCCCCCAGCCCCAAGGAGCTTGTCCCTTTGAGTTGAACATGGCCACGGGGCCTGTGTCCCCGGCTCAGGGGCTCTTGCCTCTGCAGAAATGCCAGGCTGTCAGGCCACCTCGTTTCACAGGAATAGGGGGCCAGTGGTAGGAGGCAGCAGCGGAGGTGGAAGGACGGGTCTCCAGTTAGACAAATGCGTGCCCCGCAGCCTAAGACCTGCAGGAGATGCCAGCGAAAAAAATGGAAAATCAAAGCCTCCTCCAGGCTATTAGTACTTAAAAAATACATGCACATCAAGCATATCAAATCCATTTTTGGAATTATGAGGATTGTAAATAAACAAAACTGTATTTGAGAAATGACATTTCTGTTTCTTTGTTTGACTTTACCACATCCTGTAAAAACAGCTGGATAGACATTTACCAAATTTGGAGGGCATACTTGGGATGGTCTGACAAAAATGTAGGCTCTGTCCTGGGAACGGGTTGGGGAGGGCATCCTTTTTTTTTTTAATATTTTTATTGACAAAACAACATACAAACACAACACATTTTTGACATATGAACATTCCATACTTGGTGTACAATCAGTGGTTCACAATATCATCACATAGTTAAATATTCATCACCATGAGCATTTCTTAGAGCATTTGCATCACTCAAAAAAAAAGAAATAAAAAGAAAAAAGAAAAAACTCATACATCCCATATCCCTTACCCCTCCTTCTCATTGACCACTAGTATTTCCATCTACCCAATATATTTTAACCTTTGTTCCCCCTATTTTTTTCCTATACTCTTTACCACTCCCTCTCATTGACCACCAGTATTTCAATCTACTCAATTTATTTTAACATTTGCTTCCCCTATTATTTGTTTATTTTGTATCCACATTTTTTACTCATCTCTCCATTCCTTAAATAAAAGGAGCATCAGACACAAGATTTTCACAATTATGCATCCACATTGCAAAAGCTATATCATTATATAATCATCTTCAAGAAACAAGGCTACAGTTTCAGGGCGGGGGGTGGCATCTTAAAGAGTCAAGCAGTCATCCTCTAGTGGGGACGACACTAAAATTGAGGGACTGGTAGGCGTGACTGGTGGCTGGGGAGGGGCTGGCCTGAGAATTAAGATGCCAGGGTCAAGAAAACAAATAGTCATGTATGAGCCCACGTTGGAATGTGCTCGTTGATTTGCCACATGCTGCTTCACACATGGGCAACTCTCCAAAGTGGGTAGAGCAAAGATTTGTTTATGTAACCATTCTTCTGAAGGACCCGGGGTAGGCCAGTTAGGAAACACATAAATAGGATACCAAGTCCATTACTTTTTATAGAGTCTAATTTAAAAAAGATGTTATTTGTCTAGATTGGACATTTTTAGGTCTTTTTCCTTTTTTTGCTACTATTTGAAACACATAGTTTTCAGTATGCCAAACACTGCCCTTTAAATGCATCCTGTTTAATCCTTGCAAGAAACCCACGAGGACAATTCTATTGTCCCATTTCACAGATGAGGAAGCAGGCTCAGGGAAGTTGGGCAACTTGTCCAGGATCACTCACCTGGCAAGTGGCAAAACTCAGGCACAAACTCAGGTCTATTTATTCCAGAGCCCAAATGTTACCATAATATTGTGTCACCTCTTCCTGGAGATTCTTAAAGACTCATTCATTTACTGCAAAGATATTCGGGTGGTCATAATTTGATTTTGTTGACTTAAAAAGTTGCTTTATTAAATCAAATTGCATGCTGACAATGTGTTCCTCGATACTTCCCAAGCATGTCTAGGTTTAAAAAAAATCCAAATGAACTTTAAAAAATGCTCCAAATTAGATTTTTGCTGGTAAGCATATTATCTGATTATGTTATTATTTGATGTTTGATAAATACTCACTGCTACTGTTTGGTACTCTGTTGGATAGTTAAAAGGTGGCTTGTTTTAGTCTTAATCTGAAATACATTAAGGAGGGTCAGCCAAGCACAGGCAGGCTTTGCTAAAGGTTTTTTGCATTGGTCACAGTTTTGACTCATAGATCATCAATTAGTTGCAGATGTTGACAGTAATATAGAGTGCAGGAAGGGTCAGGAGAACACTTCGTTCCCATTTGAGAGGAATTTGGAACTTTTAAAAATACTCTGTTAATTCTGAGCTGCCAACATATACACATTTATGCATGTATGTAACTCCCTGGAAAAACAATCAAATTTTTGGAAACTGTAGACCCAAATGCTATAGACTTCATAATGCCATGCAATAAAAACTTGGGTTTTAAAAAACAACAGCAAGAAGAAGAGCAAGAGTCACTTTCATATTTCTCATCCTATAACTCAATAAACATTTGATTCTTAATGAGTTCAGTAATTACTTACATAACGATAACAGTTATAAGGAGAAGCTCAGCTAACTACACGCACAGCCCTGTGCCAAGCGCGCCCTCTGTTTATTACTGCATTAGTCCTCACACAGACTTGGAGTTAGGTTCCAGCGTGAGCGCCACTCTGCAGATAAGGAAAAAGGAAGGTTGCAGAACAGCGTAGCTTGGCCTCACGCCTGCACGCTTGCCTCTCTCGTTGTGCCATGCTCGGCGTGAGGCGTCATCCGCCCGTCTAGAGGACCCACATTTGGGAGAGACAGAGAATTCACTCTCTAGGAATCAATGGATTTGAAAGGGCTGAGACATGGATGCCAGATTTATCGGAGTAAGTTTGTGATTGGTGCTGGAATCCAAGAAGCCCATTGTGAAAGAACAGGAGGGAAAGATTGCCTCTGGAGCCTGTTTGAACTCCAAGAATCAGCCAGCTGTGGCCCATAGAGTAAATCTGGGTCCTAGCCTGTTTGTATGGGGCCCTCAAGCTAACATATTTTTAAAGCATTGAAGGAGAAGGAGGAGGAGGAAGAGGTGGAGGGGAAGAAGAAAATATGCCCCAGAGACTATACATGGCCCTCAAAACCTAAAATATTTATTATCTGGCCCTTTACAGAGAAAGCTGGCTGACTTCTGGTCCAGACCAGTGTAATAGAAATATAATTTGAGCCACATGCATAATTAAAAATTTTTTTAAAGTAAAAAGAAACAGGTAAAATTAATGTTAATACTATATTTTACTTAAATGCATAATAGTATATATAAGAAATATAAAAAATTATTAATGGGACATTTTGCATTCTGTCTCCCATACCAAGTCTTCAAAATCTGGTGGGCATTTCATGCAGCACTTCTCAATCGTACTGTATTTCAGGCCCCCAATAGCAACACGTGGTAAGCTCCCGTGTTGGACAATGCATGTCTAGACAAACGAGGAATAGACGGGATCCTTATGTGGGCAACGGGGGGAAACAATCCAATGTCTTGGGGAGGATTTCTTAACCTTGGCACAACTGGCATCTGGGGCTGGATAATTCTTTGTTTCGCGGGACTGTCCTGTGCATTGTAGGCTGTTTAGCAGCATTCCTGGCCTCTACCAATTAGATGCCAGTAAGATGCCCTGTAAGATACAGTGAGATGTACGTCCAAACATCGCCATGTCCCCCACGGGGCAAAAGCACCCTTGGCTGAGAGCAACTGGTCTAAAGCGTGAAAAAGCTAGGTTTGGGGACACACTGAGTGCTGCCCAGAAAAAGTTCACCGAGTCATCCCGTTTAATGGAGAAAGAGTAATTGAAGGAGCTTCATGTGTGTTTCGGTAGGAAAAGCTGAAGCCCCATCTCAGGCTAAAACATTTGAATATTTTGTCCAAGGCAATGATAGCCATTGATGAGTCTTGAGTGGGGGAGTGAAATTATTAGTTACAAATTAAAACCACTCTTTTGTCCATCCTTGAATTACTAGTCTTTCTCTTCTTTCTGTTACTGGCACAGAAAGTTGTTTTTTTTTTTCCCCTCAAAGAAAAGCATCATTTAAAGAGCCAACACCTCCCACCCCTGTGTCTGGTGGGTGGTTTTTATTAAATTCCAGTAAAGGGATGGGTTTCCAAAGCAATCAGCCAGCCCCTTGGTGAGCAGGCTCCCTGCCACTCTGCTGGCATTCCACGGCGCGGGATGAGGAGAGAGGAAAACCCACTGTGAGCAGCTTTTGCTGTTGGATTTTCCAGAGGGGCCACTTGGGGTTACAAATGAGCCAAATGTACGAAAGCACGGAGATGGGGGCAGCCTGCAAGCAGCCTCCATATCTCAGAGCTGCTTAAGTGTTTTTTCTTTTTTGCATGGGCAGGCACTGGGAATCGAACCTGGGTCTCTGGCATGGCAGGCGAGAACTCTGCCACTGAACCACCATGCCCGCCCTCAATAGTTTTTCTTTACTCAGACACCGACATTTAATGACTACAGACCTTTTTAATCCCTTTCGAATAATAATAACAGCAATAATAATAATAAGATGTTTAGCTCTTTACCATTGAGCCTATGCTCTTATGTGCATTGTCATGCTTACAGCCAGGCATCACGACACAAGGCTGAAGTGTGTGTGTTATGTAGATGCAAATTTTGGGCTGTGTTCCCTTTGGGGGGCTATGGCACTGTGAGTCCAGCCCTGCTGGGTATTTTCTATCGTTGCTCCCCCGGATCCACTCTCCTCCCTTCTCTTCCCCTGGGGGGCTGGCCTGCACGGATGACATCAGCTGGGCTCCCTTGCCCTCAAGTTTCCTGCTGGTTTCAGCCAATGGGAGGCCCACCAGGAGATGAGAGGGCCGGGGTGAGTGTGGCTGAGGACTGTGCTACCCTCGCTCTCTCTGCTGGGCTGTGGTTTGGCAGTGGGTGCAGTCCTCAGCCCTCCGCTGAGCACCACAGCTCCTGTGATGACAGGTCTAACCAGACTCTGGAAATCATTTCTTCTCCAAGTCCTTTCGGGCCAGGGTGGGGGACGGGCCACGGTGCCCCTGGCACCCTTTGCAGGTTTACCCGCGACTCTGTAAATCACCCATTCATACATTCTCTTCAGCCATCCCCTCTGCGTGTGCCATTTGCTTCCTGCCGGATATTCCAGCTAAAGTAGAAGATCTCACATCTTCCTTGACCACCCCAACAATCAATCCGGAGAATCCAATCCATGGTAGAGCTGGCCTTTGAATTCAATACGTTGACCCCATTTTATAGCTAGAGAAGCTAGGCATGGAGTTGCCGGGGCTTTTCCTGAGTTACCAAGTAACTTGGTAACAAGAACTTTAATCAAAAGCCCAAGAAGCCGCACATCCAATTCTCTTCGAGAGAGGAATGTATATCATTCATTATTTCCTTTCTGGAATTTCTAACAATAACAACGGAAAAGGAACTTGGGGGAAATGTCAAAGAAAATCACTCTGGTGTTTTCATTTCCTTACGTAGATTGCTTGAAGGAATCCAAACCCCAGCTTGAGCTAGGATGGCTGAACCAGACACCACAGCTGTCAGCAGGCCCGCCCCATAATTGAACATCGGCAGAGGGATGTCATCTCCTCTCTGCTCTCAGCCTGGCTCCACCCTGCGGGGAACAGGCCTGGAAGTCATATCTCCTGCACTTCCTCATGGAGTCTCACTAATTAAAAAAAAAGAAAAGAACAACCTCCCTCTGGTTTTGACCCGAGGAAATGATTAATGCCGAGTAGTTTGAAAAGGCTGTCACTATTGAGATGCTTCCAAGGTTCTTACGGGGCACACCTCTGGCTCCTGATAGCATAATGACTGTGAGGAACCAGAATCACAGAGTTGTTAGACGTAGGCACAGCACCTAATAGCTACCGCAAACGACTTATCCTCTGAGAAGGAATGCAATGGGAATTCTCAGGTCATGGCAGGTAGAAGGCAATGACCTGCCTCTATACTTAGCTTCTTCGGGCATGAGGGGGGTGGGGTATGGATGCAAGATATCAGGGCTCTAGTCGCGGCTCTCTGGGTGACTTGGGGCCAATTCTTTCAATATTTTAATCTCAGTTTCCCCGGAAGGGAGATGCAACGACCCGGAAACACGGTTAAGTCAAATGACTCTTAACCCGCCTCCACATTAGAACTTCCTGGGCAGCCCCACTCCGCACCTGTTGGATTAGAGTCAGTGCAGGTTGGTCCTGGCATTGGGGTACACTTTCCATCACCCGATACAGCGCCTCCCTCAGACCAGGCAACCGCAACCTGTACCGATGTTTCCTCCAGTCCCACCACACACCCTCCACCCCCTACTTTAAGTGCCTTTCTTGGATTAAGTCTTTGTTTGGTGTCCAGGACCAGAGAGGAGCAGGAGTGATACCTGGCTGGCACCCTGAACCCGTATCAGCATCCACGTTGGCCCTGGGGCCTGTTTGTCCCCTTTGGGGTATTCGCCCATCCTGTGTGCCCTGGGACCACCAGATTTCCCGAGGAGCTCTGAGACTTGTGTCTTTGGAGTCAGCCTGGCTGAGCCTCAGATTGCTTCTGTTGGCTGACAAGGCAGTTTTTCCCATGGGGTTGTTTGAGATTGGATAGACAGAATGGTGCTGACCTGCTGATCTGGGATGACTCAAGTATTTCAAATAGAAGGGTCTTGCGAAAAATATCTGCTTGGCGACCCACACAGCTACCAACGGTTCACAGTGCTCTGACCATCTTTATGTAGGTGGTAAGATGATGGGTGACTTTGGCTTTATCCTTACATTTTGAAATTCAATTGGGAAGAAAATGAGTCTATATGCTGATGGAATTTATTTTGTGGATGAAAATGGTTTTTAGTATCAAAACACTAAAATGGGTCATTTTGTGTACAAAAACAACAGTCCACCCCAACTAGAGTGAGCTGGTGTGGAAATTAAGAATCTGGATAGTAAAGTGAGAAGATTTGGGGGTTTTCTAGCTATCCCAGTGGGAAGGAGGAAATGCTGGTAATCATGAAACCTTCCAGTGAGCCCAGCATGCTGGAGGCCAGGGCTCTGCTACTGAGAATTTCTTGGTGGTGGTTATGGATCAGGAACTAGTGACATTATTCCATTAAGGCTTCAGTAAAGTCTGCCCCCCACACAGCCTTGGAATGGTTGTTTAGGGCAGAAAGATGTGAAAGGGTGAAGGATGTGCCTCACTCAGAGAAGGGGTGTAGACAGACATTGAGACTCGAATTGGAATGGCAGTGTGAAGCCCCCGTGATTAGAGAAGAGCAAGCCTTCCTTAGAATGCTTAGAAATACCAGGAAGGATCCTGAATTTCCCTCATGAGCAGGATACAGTTTTTCTTAAGCCTTTTTCTAAGGACAAGGTAATGCCAGAAAAAGGGATTGTTAACAATTGGATAGTGTGTTCTTTTCCCAAAAAAGTTTCTTCAAAGAGCATACATTACTTTTCTAGGAAGGAAGCAAAGTCTTTAAGTATTTTTCTACTGATAGGCCAAAATCCAAAAAATTGAAAACATCATCTCCTAGAGATACTGTGGAGACACAAGAGGTACAACCTGTGTGAAAGGGGTTTTAGCAAGATTTAGCAAAAGCATATCAACATTTCCCCTTTGACTTAGCAATCCCACTTCCTTACCCCCAAAATAGACTGGAAAATACGTGAAATGCACGAGGCTGTTCATTACAGCACCTCTGTAAGGCAAAGATTGGAATACTCAAGTATCCCCCAGTGAGAGGCCGGTTGGATAACTGGTGCAGGCACACAGCTAGAGCCAAGAATGTAGACTGAGGAGTCATCCCCAGGATATATTGTTAAGTGATAAAAAAGCAAGATGGGAAAAATGTATATAACCACCGAACTATCCTTGCACCCCCTGCTTACAGATTTTTAAAAGGGAAGGATAAACAAGGAAGTTTTAGAAGTAGTTTTCTATAGAGGAAGAGAGAGGATAGGGTGAAAAGGACAATGATAGCAACTAAACTTGTACATTTTGACTCTGTCACCATGTAGATATTTACATAATCGATGGTTAAATTTGGCTATGGTATCTAGTTGCTTGGTCAAATACTGGCCTAGTTGTAACAGTGGAGGTATTCCATAGAGGGGCTTAGCATCTGTAATCTGTTGACCTTAAGTAAAGGCAATTACCCTCCACCAAGTGGATGGCCTTCATCCAGTTGGTTGGAGGTCTTCAGAGCAAGAACTGAGAGTTCCAAAGGTCAGAAGAATTTCTGCCTCAAGACTTCGATGGCAACTGGAAGTTCATGTTTGCCAGCTTCCCCTGATGAATTCGGCCTCAAGACAACAATTGCAGTGTATCTGTATGTGATTATATTTATGTGCGTGTGTGTGTGCTGTTGGCTCTATTTCTCTAGAGAATGCTTCCTGATACACATAACTATAAAACAAAATCTACTGGGTTTAGCACAAGGGCTACAGACATCAGTTTTCAATCCCAGTTTTGTCATTTACTGAACTGCCTGCTGTTGAGAACTTTATATAAATTCTCTAGGTCCCAGTTTCTTTTTCTTTAAAATAAGGATTCCACCCCATAGTGTTGATGTGAGGCCCAGTCTGGATAACATGTCTCAGGCAATTGGCTCAGGAGCCAAATACAGAAAGTGTTTAATAAATGGAGGAAGTGGTGGCTTTAGTTAGTTAACATATAGTTTTATAATATGTATTATGCCGGGCACCAGTCTAAATGGACAGTATATTACAGTAGGAGGTTTCAGTATTCTTATCTCATTTAATTGATAGAGCAAGTAGACAAAAAAAAAGTTGGTGAAAATGTGGAAGACTTGAGGAGTTCTCACACAAGTCTGTGAGGGCGGCGGTACTACTATCCCTACTTTATGGAGGAGAAATTGAGGAATGAGCAATTCAGTGACTTTCCCAGAGTCTCTCAACTGGGCAGTGCTGGAGCTGAAATTCCAACCATGATTGTTGATATTATTTTCTGAGCAGGGCCAATCTCAGCCGGGGCCTGTGTGCATGTCAAAATGGCCCTAAGTTTTGAGGTGACTCTGGTCTGACACTTCCCTCAGGGGATGAAGACGAGGCCCATCAATTCATTTCCCCACCTGCTGCAGCTCTGACAGGGTGTAACTTTGGTCTCATGGGTGGAAACCCCAGGAGCTTTGGCATATGACTCCATGGGACAGTTGGGAGGCCCCAGCAGGCCCCTTGGGGTTGTCCTCACCACCCAGCGTGTCACCTCCATGAACATCTGCTCACGGACTGTGAGAAGCTCAGTGTCCCTCCTCACACCCATGGATGCAGGGCTTTTGGGGTCCACAGCTCCGAGGTAGACATCCTGAGGACGTGTCTCCAGAAGTAGAGTGTCCTAAAGGATGTGGTTTTAATGTGGGCCATCAGCTGCCCATCCATTAGGACCTGACTTGAATCCTACCTCCTGTATCTAAAAACCGAGGCCCTCTAGCCCAGCCCTGCTCTGCTCTTGGTAAACAAGCTTCCCATACTGCGAAAGCTCTCCACGCAGCCTCAGGTTGCAGTGACCGGAGGCCAAGCCTTGCCCTCCCAACCAGAGAATGAGCTTCTAATGGTAGGGGCCCTTCTCTCAACTCCTTATATTATCCCAAGCAACACTTTTCAAATACAGCCCATGTCCCAGTTGCCCATGGAATCAGGTTAGTGGCCTTCACCAGCATTACAAAGCTAATCAGAACGGAACAGAACAGAAAAGAAAATGTCAGATGGTACAATACCTAGCAGAGATAAGAGTTGTTCAGTGAAATGTGTGGGCACGTGTGTGTGTGCGCAGTGCATGTGAGTGTGAACTGAGTTTTGATGTTAAATGCATTCCCTGCCATGGGTCATGATCAAAACATGTCTGAGAGCAACTGCAGTGCACTGCTCTGTGCTCAGTGGATACGTGACAAATGAACGTTTAATGCGAGGGAGGACAGAAGGAGGGGTGAGAAAAAAAGGAAAGAAAGGAGGGGGGAAGGAACGAGTGACAGTAGGACACTAGGATATTTTCGATCTCTAGTATTATGGAAATCACAAGCATAGCCAGCCACGATTTACGTGAATTTGCAAAAAGTTTAGAATAAACTAAGGAAAAGAGGAAAAGACAGATTGGGAGTAACCAAAAAAAAGTTTATAATTCAAAGCCTCACAAATCAGTCCTGACATTTCATCCTTTCATTTTTGAGTCATTCTGATATGTGAGCCTTTATATAGGAGTTTTCAATGAATTTTAATTTCCTGTTGGTTTGAGGAGACTCAAGACTGTGATATTTGAAAAATGTTTTAAGACAATCCGGCGCTTTCTTGTCAACTGGATTTCTTCTTGGCGGGCCTCTGATCTGAACGTGATTCAGGCATTGCTTTGCGGCCATCTGCAATAATCAGGATAATCCTGATTATTTTAATGACAGAGGGGTCAATTTGTTAGGGAGACATAGCATTCTGAAGTGTGCATACACCCATATGAGGGCTTTAAAACTAATGGAACTGGAGCCAATCCGACAAGCTTCCAATGGCCAAAGTTGGAAAATTTTGAAAATAAATAATATAGCATTGGATTATAACCTAAACTGTTAAATAAACACCCATACATCTACATTGGAGAAGAGACAGCTCTCCCTTGTGAAAGAATTCTGAATTATATTATGCAGCTGACCTTTCCAGTCTTGAGGGTGATTGTACTTAGTGACCTGTTTACAAAGAGTAGAGCATGGAAAGGGGAGGAAAGTAATGTTACAACGGAGAAGCCTGGCAAGCAGTACCTTGGCTAAATAATCAAGGTTGACCTCGTCAGTGTTAATTGGTGTCAATGGCATGTGCCTTTGATGTGAAGTGGTGAGAATGGCAGGTCACCGGTGTGATCTTCCCCCCAAAAGCCCGTAACACCGGTCTAGACATGAGAAGGATGCAGATAAACCCACACTGAGGTACAGTCCACAGAATGCCTGAGCAGCACGCCCCAAAGCTGCCAAGTCACTGAAAACAAGGGAAATCTGATAAACTGCCACAGACCAGAGGAAGCTAAGGAGACATGATGACCCTGGATCCTAGAACAGAAGAAGCATTAGGGAAAAAGTAGTGAAATTGAGTAAACTGTGGCATTTAGCCAATAGGAATGAACCAATATTGTTTCCTCAGTGTGAGAATGAGCCATACTTATCTAAATTGTTAGCAGTGGGGGAAACTGGGGCTCAGGGCACACCGGAGCTCTCTGTACTCCCTTTGTAACCTTTCTATAAACCCAAAACTACTGAAACCCAAAATAAGAGAATGCAGCTAAACACAAAAATAGACAGTATATTATAGTAGGAGATTTCAATATTTCTATCTCATTCAATTGATAGAACAAGTAGCCAAAAAAAGAAAAGAAAAGAAAGAATTAATGAAAATGTGGAAGACTTCAACCAACTCAGCCCAACAAATTCTTTTCAAGAGAACATGTAGGCATAAAGATAGACCACATCTAGGCTATAAAACAAGTCTCAATAAATCTTGAAATACTTAACTCACACACTATGTATTCTCTGGCCACAAAAATGAAACTAGAAGTAAAACAGAAAGATTATGAACAATTCTCAAATGTTTACAAGTAAAAACAAAAACCCATTTCTAGATATTTCATGGCTCAAAGAAATCATAAGAAAAATTGGAAAATATTAAGAACAGAATAATAATGAAAACACAACATATGAAATCTTGTTGAATATAACCAGAGCAGCAATTAGAGAGAGATTTGTAATGTTGAATGCTTAACTTAGAAAAGAAGAAGGGTCTTAAATCAATGACCTCATCTTCCTTCTTATGAAACTGGAAAAAGAAGAACAAATTAAACTCAAAGAGAGCAAAATAAAGGAAATAATGAAAACAAGAGCACAAATAAGAAATAGAAAATGGAAAAACAAGAGGGAAAAATCATCTAAACCCAAAACTGGTTCTTTAATACAATCAATAGAAGTCATCAACCTCCAGTGCAACTGATAAAAAAATAGAGAACAAGACAACAAAAACTACCAATTGCTGGCATGAAAGAGCAGACAGCACTACAGAGCATTTTGACATTAAAGGAAATATAAGGGGGAAACAACCCAATAAAATGGACAAAAGTTTGAACAAATACTTTACCAAATATGAGTTATGGGTGGTAAATACCACAAAACAAAAATGCTTAATATCATTTTTCATTAAGAAAAAACAAATTAAAACCCAAGTGAGTTGCCATTACATTCCTAATAGAATGATTCAAACAACAACAAACTGATAATAACACATACTGGTAAAGATGCAGACCAACTAGGATTCTCAAACATATTTTGATTGAAAATAAAAAATATTGCAGGCATTTTTGCTAACAATTTGGCAGTTTCTCATAAAGTTATATATACTATGTGAATCAGCAATCACATTCCTGGAAATTTACCTAAAATATATGCAATGCCCTCTGAAATCCTGTGCATTTTTATAATAGCTTTAGTCACAGCAGCCAGACTGGAAACAAGCCAAATCTCTATCAACTGATGTATAAACAAACAGTGGTTCATCCATACAATGGAATATTACTCAGCAATGAAAAGGAATAAAATTTTGATACATAAGCAACATGCTAAGTTGAAAGAAGCCAAATTCAAAAGGCAATGTACTATATGATTTAATTTATATTGTAGGCATTGTGGAAAAAGCAAAACTATAGGGATAGAAATCAGGTCATTTGTTGGCCAGGAACAACCTGAAGTTCGATGGCTGAAACTGACTACAAAATGGAAATTTTGGGGATGATGGAAATGTTTCATGTGTTGATAGTACTGGTGGTTATACAACTGCATGAGTTTGGCAAAATTCATAGAAGAATAAACCTAGAAAGGGTAAATTGATAGAGAAATACTTTAAATAACTTTATGCCAATAAATTCAACAATTTAGATAAAGAGGACAAATTCTTTGAAAGATACAAACTTCCTAAGTTCATTCAAGAAGAAACAGATAATATGATTAACTCTATATCAATTAAAGAAATTGGATTTGTACTTAAAATCCTTGCAAAGAAAACTCCAGGCCAAGGTGGCTTTGCTGGTGAACAAAAATATTTAAGGGATAAATATCACCAATCCAATTAGGAATACTTCCTGTTTTGGTTTGCTAAAGCTGCCAGATGCAATATATCAGAAATGGGTTGGCTTTTTCAAAGGGGATTTATTAGGTTACAAAAATATTGTTCTAAGGCCGTATAAATGTCCAAACTAAAGCATCAAAAAGAGGATACCTTCTCTGAAGAAGGGCCTAAGGTATCCGGATGTCCCCTTCACGTGGGAAGGCAGATGGTGACGTCTGCTGGCCCTTTGCTCCTGGCTGCATCAGCTCCTGGGGGTCCTTCTGGCTTCTCTTGGGGTCTTTTCTTTGTCTCTTTTACCTTCTCTCAGCTCTGCGCTCTCTCCAAAATGTTTCCCCCTTAAAGGACTGAAGCAAGCAGATTAAGACCCACCTTGAAAGGATGGAGTCATGAGTCCCTGGAAACAATCTAATCAAAAAGTCCCAACCACAGTAGATCTGCACCCACCAGATTGGATTAGAAGAGCATGGCTTTTCTGGGGTACATAACAGTTTCAAACCAGGACACTTCCCAACTCATTTTATGGGGCCAACTTTACCCTGATACCAAAACCAAAGGTATTAACAAAAAAGAAAATCTAAGACCCACTTCCCTCATAGCATAGGCCTAAAAATATTTAACAAAGTTTGAGCAAGTCAAATCTGGCAATATAAAAATAATAATATATCATGACCAAGCAGTGATTATCTTAAGAATGCAAGATTGGTTTAATATTTAAAAATCAATCAAAATAATTCACCATATTAACAGACGTAAAAGTAAAATTGAATAACCATCTCAATAGGTGCAGATAAAGCTTTCACAAAATTCAACACTGCATCATGATAAAAACTCATCAAATGAGAACTAGATGAGAATTTCCTCATCTTGACAAAAAGTTATATATAAAAATTACAGCTAGCATCATACTTAGTGGTAAAAGACTGGATGCGTCCCCTAAATCAAGAATAAGAAAAGGATATCCTCTCTTATTTAATATTATATTGAAGATCTTAGAAGGGAAAAGGCATAGAGATTGGACAAGACAAAGTAAAATTGTCTTTGTTTGCAGACAACATGTTGATTACATAGAGAATCCTGAAACATCTACAAAAAAAAAGCTACAAGAACAGTAAGTGAATTTAGTAAGGTTGTAATATGCAAGTTCATTTTTTAAAAAACAACTACTTTATTTAATTTATTTTTTAACATTGTTTTAAATTGTGAAATATAACATATATACAAAAAAGCAATTAATTTCCAAGTACATTTTAACAACTAGTTACAGAACAGACTTTAAAGTTCGGTATGGATTACAGTTCCACGATTTTTTGCTTTTTTTTCTTCTAACTGCCCCAAGACACTGGAAACTAACAGAAATATCAATATAATGATTCATTAGTCATACTCATTGGTTAAATCCTATCTTCCTTGCTATACTCCTCCATCTCTTTATATAACATATATACATAAAAGCAGTAAATTTCAAAGCATGTCACACAATTAGTTGTAGAACAGATTTCAGAGTTTGGTATGGGTTACAACTCCTCAATTTTAGGTTTTTATTTCTAGCTGCTTTAAGGTACTGGAGGCTATAAGAAATATCAGTATAGTGATTCAGCAGTCATACTCATTTGTTAAGCCCGACCTTCTCTGTATAACTTCAACATCTCCTTTGCTCTTTCTCTCCCAATCTTCAGGGGTATCTGGGTATGCTTATTCTAAGTTTTTCATGTTGGAAGGGGCCATTGATAATATGGGATGGGGGATGAAACTAGTTGATGTTCTGGAAGGGCTGGCCCCTTTGCATTTCAGGATTTATCTGGTCCAGGGACCCATCTGGAGGTTGTAAGTTTTTGAGAGTTATCCTAGTGCATGGAAACTTTGTAGAATCTTATATAATGTCTTAGGTATTCTTCAGTTTTGGCAGGAATGGTTTTGGTCGGGATTTGGCAAGTTATGATAGGTAGCAATGTCTAACCTTAATCGTCACATCTCTTTTCCCCGTTTTGATCAGGATGGCATTGTTGATCCCATGGTGCCAGGGCCAGGCTCATCCCTGAGGGTCATCTCCCACGCTGCCAGTGAAACTCACACCTCTGGATGCCATGTCCCACTTAGCAGGGAGGGCAATGGTTTCACTTGCTGACCAACTATTTTTATTTAATAGTCATCAGAATTGGAAATAGAAAATTTGAAATATAACATTTACAATGGCATCTGAAAAAAACATGAAATTTAACAAAATAGGTGTCACACCTAAGCGAAAAATGAAAAACAGTTGAGAGAAATGAAAGACTTAAATCAATGGGAGATATGCCATGTTCATGATTGGCAAACTCAATAACATTAAAATTTCACTTCTCTCCAAATTAATCTATAAACTCAACATAGTCCCAATAAAAATTCCAGAAGATTTGACAGTTATTTTTAAAATGTCACTAAAATGCAAAGAACCTAGAATTATCAAAGCACTTCTTAAAAAGAACAACAAAGATGAAAGAATTTCAGTACCTGATTTTGAGACTTACTGTAAAGCTACATAATTAAGGCAGTGTGGTATTGGAATAAGGATAAACACATAGATTTGTGGAGCAGAATAAGGAATCTAAAAATAGACCCACACATATATGGTCAGTTGATTTTCATCTAGATGCCAATTAATTTCAATGGGGAAAGAAGTGTCTTTTCAATAACAGTAGGATTTCTACTCATATCCAAAATGTATTCAAAATAGATAAAAGGCCTAATGAAAGTCAGAGCTTAAAGCATAAAACTTCTAGAAGAAAACATATTTTAAAAAATTGGACAGGTGAAATAAAGATTTTAAGAGGAAAAAAAAGTACAAACCTTAAAAGAAAAAACAATGATTAACCAGACTTAAAAATTAAAAATTTTTGCTCTTCAAAAGACACTTTAGGAAAATAAAAAGGTAAGCCACATTCTGGGAGAAAATATTTGTCGAGCATGTATCTTATAAAAGACTTGTAGCCAGAATATGAGAAGAACTCTTACAACTCTATAATAAATGAGAAACAATAATTGAACAGACAGTTCACCAAAGAAGATATACAAATAGTAAATAAGGAAATTAGAAAATGGTCCACATTATTCATCATTAGGGAAATGCAAACTCAAAACAATGAGGCATCGCTACAAATGCACGGGAATGTTTAACATTTAAAATACACATAACGACATACGTTGGTGAAGGTGTGGAGCTACTGGAACTCTCTTACACTACTGGTGGGACATGTAAAGTGGATCAGTCCTTTGGAAAGCAGCTTGGCAGGGTTTTACATATAATTAAATATACACTTATTATATTACCCAGCAATTCAAGCATTAGATGTTTACGTAAGAGAAATAAAAACACGTGTCCCCACAAAGATATGTGCATGAATGCTTATAGCAACTTCACTTAACAGTGGCCAAAAATTGAAAACAATTCAAATGTCTATCAACTGGTGAATGGACAAACATACAATAGTATTTCCATACGATGGAATATTCCTCATTAACAAAGAAATGAACTATTAATACATGCAACAACATGCTGAGTCTCAAAAGCATTATGCTAAGTGAAAGGAGACGTGTGGAAGACATGTTACATGATTCCATTTATATGAAATTCTAGAAAAAGCAAAGCTACAGTAACAGAAACCAGGCTAGTTATTGCCTGGGGCTGGAGGTGGTGGAATGAGATTGCAAGGCCACAAGGTCTTTTTTTGTGGTGACGGAAATAGTATACATAGCTTCATTGTGGTGGTGATTATACAACTGCACACATTTGTCAAACTCCCCAAACTCTACATTTAAATTTTATTGTATATAAATTATAGCCCAATAAAGTTGAATATTTAAAGGGTCTAGAGATGGAACTTCCCCTCAGTGTGGAAAGGCCCTGCAAAGTTACATGGCAAACTTTGGACACAGGGTAAGGTGAAGAATTGGAGCATTAATGAAATTAATCTACTATATGAGGTTTGATTATGATAGAACCTACCATTTTGGGGGCTTAAAAATTGCCCTCGATAAAGATTCTGCTACTTCTCTTTTCATTTCAGCCTTTCGACTGTTCTTCTGACGGTGTCATTTCTTATTACATTTTGAACTTCAGCCTAGTTTTTTATGCTTAGACCTCTTGTAGTAACTGAGAAACAAAAAGCAGAATTCAAAAGTTCATGGTCATCTGGTCAACCCAAAAGTGAACTTTACATAAACTTATTAGTATGTGAAATCCCAGCATTTCACATGTTATCCTTTTACGGAAGAAAAGCTGAATGATAGAAGAGGGAAAAGTAATAAAATGAATGAACTAGCTATCATGGAAAATCATTTAGGGATTTTATGATACCTTCTCTTTATTGTAAGAAAGGAGTTCACATGATTGCTACAATTTATGGCAAAATGAATTATTGCTGTTTCAGGCACTGTGTAGTCAATGAATAAAACACTTCAGCATACTCCTGTGAGAGTAACATATCCTGGGACTATCTCTTCCTCAAGAGACCTAAGCTCTAACAAAATAATAAAACTGGCTTAATACCATGGAAATCCCATGAGAAATTGAGACTAAACCACAACATGAAGAATAGAAACTTCCCATGCTTTTAAAGTTTCTACTCCAGTTTGATATGAACAAAACTTCGTACACAAATCATGAATCTATGAACACTTGGTAGTTTTTTGTATGTGACAGAATAAGCCTGGCAGGGAGGGAGGTTTTAATTTTGCCAAGTTTAGAATTCATTAAATCTCTTTAGTCTAGGAAAGTCCCATTAAATGGGAACAGTTTGGTGTTTAAATATATTTACTCTTTGTAAAATAGAACTTTCTGGGTTTTTGATTCTGTAAAGATTTCTTGAAATAAAGTAGTATTTAAATATCATTAAATAAGTTGGATGCAAATGAATCCAAAATATATGGATAAGATTTCCCTTAAATTTACGCCAAATTTTAATAATTAAGAACTAGCCAAACATACTTTGGATTTGGGGCTGGATTTAAATATATAACAAAATATTATTTCAAAACATTCAGGAAACTCAAACAGACTGCATTCCAAACTGAAATGTTTTTGTTTGGGTATTTTGTTAAAATTTTACATGGGAAACAAAACACTTGGGTTTGGCTCCACAAATATGAATCTGTTCTCAGTATTTATACATCAACTGTCACACTGATAGGAAAGTTTTCATAATTTTTCCCCTAGGAAATGAAATCAGTATTCAGAGAAATGCAAGATTCTGTTGACAACTGAGATGAGCCCAAGTCTATATTGGGCAAATCTCCAAGTCTTCTCGACCTATTGTCTCTACCCCCACGTCCTATCCCTGCCCCTAGAGCTCAATATCTTCAAGCTGGGTTAATGACCTCTGCCATGACACCCATTATGGATGGATGCTGTTTTTTAACGTAGCAAAGATCTCCCATTTTGAGCTCTATTTATCCTCTAAGACCTTGGGGTCCTCACCTTCAACTTCTGTTCTTTCTCCAGACTCCACTCCAACTCAGCAGTCTGGCTCTTTTCACTCTGGACTTAGCAGGATATCCCCACTCCATTTCTAGCTCTTTAGGACAATTCCATTCTCTTTACCACCCAAATCCCCATGGAGGGGGGTGGGGGAAGAATCCAGACTCTCACTCTGAATTTGGGCTGTGCTGGTTATGGAAGGTGACATAGGCCACTGTAGACCTTAAGGGAAAACTCAATGAATTCTAGGCCAAGGTCTTGGAAGAAGAAATTCCTACTGGTCCCAGTAGATACTAAAGACATTTCCAGAGGTAGTTGTCAATGGAACTAGGACAGGGAGATTTAATGTCTGAATCACTAAGTCAACTGGAAAGATCAATGTGCATCTTGAAAGTATTGGTAACTTTTTCTCCCCAGCTCCACCCCAATCTGAGAGAGGCTGCTAAATTAAAATAATTTAATCAAGACCAATTCTTGGCCCTGGCAATTGAGAGAGTGCCTTAACACAAGACAGGAAGTGTCCTGCTCTGAGCCCTGGCTGCCGATTCCGGTGGCCACTCAGTGTTCACTGTGAATTTAGACTGGTGGTTTCTAAACTTGACTGCACATTAGATTCACCTGGGGAGTTTATAAAAAGTAGCAATGGCTGGGCCCAAACCCCACTCTGTGGTGAAGCCTAGGCATCAGTACTAAAAAAAAAAAAAAATCCCTGGGTGATTTTTAATGTGCAACTAGAGTCAAGAACCACTGGTTTAGATTATACTGTTTCCGAGAAAAATTAAAATTAATATTTGTCTTTTGGAGATGTACTTACTTTAAGAAGTCTAATACAGAATTTGGCGGAGCTTATTTCCCTCATTGGTGGCGATGTTGTAAAGTAAACGTGAATTTAAGGATTCGTGTTCACCCAAATCTATGAAATTAGAGATATTCCTTCATGTCCCCATCACCCCCCAAGCTTAAGGGTGGCTGTAAACATCCAAGCTTTCCCAACTGAAGGTTGAAGGAGTGGTGTTCATTCAAACTGCAGCCTTCAGGAAGCATTTTGGAAGTGAGATCTTTTCTCATGGGGAAGGCTAGGTGCAGAGTTTTCCCTGGAGGAGGGGATGTAGTTTTCTCCCTGGGGGCGAAGTCCAAGTGTACTTCTACTTCAGTCCTTGTCCATCCTATGCTGTAACTTCTTCCTAAAAGTGTATCAACCCATCAGTAAAGAAACATGCCTGTGTCTTTGCTGCTTGGGTCAGTTGTGGGGTGACAGTGGAGAAGGTGAGCAGCCCATCAGGAGGGCCAAGTTGGGCAAGATGGCCATAGGCGTGCCAGCAGCTGCAGCGGATGGACCCTAGGCTACGGAAGATCTTTGGAGAGAGGATTCAAACAAGAGGGTACAACCCTGATACTACCATGCAGTGGTCTGCTAGGAAATGGTTAACAGTTGGCTCCAAGGAGGAGAAAACCCTCGTTTGTAGTGGTGGCCAATTTCTCTTGTATAAAAATTCCCACCATGGCTGATTCAGGCTGCCAACATCAACACGGGGCTACGGGAGGAAGAATGGGGAAGAGATGTGCAAGCCGGTCGGGGCGGGCTCTGGCACTCTCCCTGTGGGTTAGTGGTGCAGACCCCTTGCAGAAGGAAGGGAGAGGCCCAGCAAAATCTTGGGGTAGAGATGTATTCTCTACAAATTTCTGTCTTCTGAATGTTTTCTTTCTTCTTTTAACATGAATAGCCAACATGTGGCTGTGATTCTTTCAAATATGACTTCATGAACCCAGGGTTTAAAATAAGTCATTTATTTGGACCCAACTAAGCCAAAAGGATTAAGGGCTGCATCTCTCATAAAATAACAGCAACAAATATTTTTGAGTGTTCTTCCCATATTATCTTAGGACTAATCATGTATAGTTAGTGACGGTCAATAACATTTATGGAGTGCCCCCTATGTACCAGGTTCCTTACATGTTTAATCATTTAATCCTTACTCCATAGGTAGGTAGGTAGTAGAATTTGGACTAGTGCATCTTTTCAACAAATGACAGTGGTAAATATATTTGGATGAACCTCCATGCTATTCTAGGCTGTTTGAGACAGACTGGCACAAAGCAGTTTGAGATGGTCAAAAACAGCTATTTATCACGTGTTTGCTATGTATTTGGTGTTTTCCAAGAGGTGTCCATTAAATTTTTGTAATGACCTATGAATTAGGTGTTATTATGCTTCTATTTTACAGTGAAAGAAATAGAGGACAGAGAGGGACTTCCCGAAGGTCAGGCAACTAACTGGTTGATGGAAGAACCAAGAATCAAGCTCAGGCAGCCAGGTGCCACCACCTTCCCAAACAGGAAAGCCCCTTTCCTGCCTGACCTTGCTTGAAAAGCAATGCACGGCTTATCCAACTGTTTCTCCACAAGCTCCCCTCCCCAAACATACACTGCAAACAGCAGTGTCTTTTCACTTCATCAGTAGATCCTGTAAGGCATCATGTTATTGTGGTACGTGATTTAGAGCTGAAGTATCCAGATACCAAGAAGTGAGGGGACGGATTTTGAATCACTGCTAATCAAGTTCAATGTTATGTTCCTGGGAATCACCCCTCAATCACACACAGTTGAGCTGAGTTTAAGGGAATAAAGAAAGCAGATTTCAGGAGGACTGTATCGCTTGCCACCTTTAGACTTGGTAGGAAAATGATTTTGAAGTTCCTACCTCCCTGGAGTGATGGCATTTACACCTTCCCTTCTGGGGTTGTCTTAATGGGGTCACACAGTTGTGTTCTTATGTAGACAATGCTACCGAGTTTAGAAACAGGAAGGACCAGAAACTTACTCTTTACAGTAAAATAAAGCTTTCCCAGTGGGGGATATCCTTAACTCTCCAAACTCTGACATGTGTTAGGTAGTCAGGAAAGAATAAAATTCTCCAAGAAAAGTCTTCTTCTACCAAGGGCAATGGTTGAAGCGTGGTTTTCCAGGTAGCTAGCCTAGATTTCCACCCAGCTCCTCACCTCCCAGCAGGGCAGATCTCAGAATTGCTCTTACAGAGGAAGCCCTGCAGAGCCCTGCCGGATAGCCGAGCCTTCTAGAACAGCCCAAGGCCAGCTTGGAGGCTGCCCAGCCCTTGGCCCCAGCCCCTGGAGGCTCCTTCTGAGTGTGTGTCTATGCCACACTGAGCTCTAGTAGCTTTCGGTGGCTGCTCCCTTGATTATCTCAGAAAGGGCGTCAGCTTCACTTAAATGCTGTCACCTCAGTCGGCTCTGTCTGATGACAAGGACAGGGAAAAGGTGTCCCTCCAAGGAAAACAAACAATACGAACTACAGTATCTTGCAGACAGAGATACAAGGCTTCCAGAAGGTAGCTGGAAGTAAGAAAGGACAAGATGAATGCTGTCTGAGATAGAACATGCTGCCTGAGGACAAAAGGGACATCTGGAGGGTCCTTCAGAAAGCAGCTGCCCAGTTAGAAAATAGGTCAAGAAATGTGATTGCGCCCTAAGGGCCTGGAGGAAAGAAGAGAAGTTTAGGAGGTTCTGGTCCTGGGACTCAGAAAGGAGAGACAAGTTTAATTTATACGTTCACGCCTGCAGCCTGAGATAGCCAAACCACGGCTGAGGGAAAAGCTTGTGAGAATCAAAGGTGACATCCTGGTACATTTTTACATTATGCTACACTACATTCAGTTCTGCTAAATTTTAACATTGTGTGCTCCCAAAAGTCACCGTGCTAAGCAAAACGCACACAGTAAAAATCACCAGGCTTAGAGAAAAATGGGGTCAGGGCACAATACCCAAAAACTTCATCAGTAACATAAAAGTAACCTAATAAACATGGTGGCATATTTTCGTATATGTTAAAGATTCAGAAATATGTAAATAGCACAATAAATAGGGCACTTTACTTGTAAAAGATCTGAAGTTTGCTTGTGGAAGTAGGCATACAGAAGACTGCAGCTTGTAAGTTGTGAAGTGGTGGAAGGTAGGTTATTAAATTGGGGAACTTTTTGCAGCCTTAAATCCTAGAGCTTGTTTTCAGGCCTTTGAAATGTTTGTCCTTTGAAGCATGTGTTTATAATAGATACGTATTTCATCAAATTTGACCATTTGATTCAATGCATAGCCTTCTTTTTCAGTTAACTTCTGTTTCACTGGTGGAAATTCTTTTGTGGCTTTCTCATCTGCAGTCGCAGCTTTGCCCAGCAACTGAAGGCTTCGGAAATTGCAGCATTTTTTTAAACCACCAGACCTACCACTTATAACACTAAAAGGTACCACTTCTTTTTGGAGATTTCCTTTTAAGGTCTTCATGTATCCACCGTGTTTTTCTCTTTGATTGTGGGAAGGATTGTTCGTGTTTAGTTGCCCAACCGTCTTTCCATCTCTTCTATATCTTCAGGCTTTGTTTGGTCTGACCTCGTAGCACTTGAAGTTGTTCCATCTATACATGCGTCTCTTATTTTCATGGTGTGGTGGTTTCTTTCATGCCTGTTTCTGAGGAAACATCACATGTTTTTCTTGAGTCTTTCAAAATGCTTTTTCATTTTGAGCTTCTCCCCATATTTAAAACCTGCCTTTTGCGTGCACTGCTTGGTTGTTTTAAACTAGGATGGTGAGACATGTTTGAGATGCTGAGTAAGGTTGTTGTTTTTAATATAGAAAAGTTCACAGACATGAAAGAATAGCAAAGGACAACCTTGTGGAATAACACAGTTGATGAACCAGGTCACAGGTACATGTATGAGGGGCTGTGCGTGTTCTGCAGATTTCTACAACACTTGGTTCCATTGGCTGCAGCTTTCTTGTTAATCTATTTTTTCTAATAGACAAAATGGTACAGAAATTTGAGAAATTTTCCTTATGCTCAAATTGTTCCCTAATATACTGATCAAATGGGAACAAATTCCTATTTTTGAAACAAGTATTATAGCAGAACTGATTGTGTATGGTACCTCTACTGATGTACTTTCTCAACTGATTGTTATAACAATTCTGCAAGGCGGATGGGGAAGTTATTAATCTTCCCATTGCACAGATGCAGAAACCAAAACTGAGGAACATCTCAGAGCTTGGGTGTGAGTCAGGCTGGAGCTATCAGTAGTTAAGATAAGAGTTCTGGGTTTGCTAGTTCCTAAAGTCAATTCTACCCCTTTCTTCTGAAAGTTTCATTTTGCGAACCAGGAATTTTTCTTCTTTTGCTTCAAGTAGTTTGAGGTGAATTTAAAAAAAAAATCAATGCAGGATCTCAGCTAATGCAGGGTTGCTTGGATAATATTCAAATTCTCTTAGCTCCCACTCTCTGCCACATTCTGACTTATAAGTCAACCATCCTCAGCTAAAGGGTGCCCTAAACTTCAAGGTTTGTCCTTGAAGTACTGCTGTGTTGTCCTGATGGCACAGGATAAAGGAAAATTGTCCCTTCAACCCCTGGGTGTTGGCGGAGACAGTCCCCAGTCCCGGCAGCTGGGATTCCGCTTTTGGAAGGGTCCAACCAGATCTGTCCCCACTGAGATGTTGCCTTACTGAGGCTGTGACCCTTCCCTGTCCCTGGCATGACCCCTGTGATTGCGGCCATTACCAGCCTTGCTTAAGGGAATAGCAGCTACCTAGGGTGGAACTGAGTCATCTTCTTCTGGGCC
>PVIY010001030.1:0-37251 GCA_004026745.1 Myrmecophaga tridactyla
ATTGAGTAGATTGAAATACTAGTGATCAATGAAAGGGAGTGGTAAGGGGTATAGAAAAAAAATAGGGGAACAAAGGTTAAAATATATTGGGTAGATGGAAATACTAGTGGCCAATGAGAGGGAGGGGTATGGGGTATGGTATATATGAGTTTTTTCTTTTTTCTTTTTGTTTCTTATTCTGAGTGATGCCAATGTTCTAAAAAATGATCATGGTGATGAATATACTACTATGTGATGATATTGTGAGCCATTGATTGTATACCATGTATGAAATATTTATATGTAAAGAATGTTCATGTTTGTATGTTGTTTTGGCTTGTCAATTAAAAAAAATAAAAAATAAATATTTTTCCTAAAAAAAAGAAAAGGCTTGTATAAGAAAATTAGAAGGGAAAGAGCTATTCCTTTCTGTCATGTTTAAATTGACATTTGTACATGAGAAAGATTAGATCACTTATAGGGAAAAAATTACTTACAATGCTACATTGTCTTGATGGATCTGTATGTAGTATAAGGAAATGTGTGAGTTCATACCATATGGTCATTTCAAATATTGAAGAAATAAGACTGAGAAAGAAATGTTGTTTGGAAAGAGCTCTTTGCAAGTGTGGAATGAATCATTTAGAAGATTTTGCTTGGAAATGTTCAATTGCCGTGAAGTCCTCTTAGGATGAAATTCCTCTGTATGCTCCCCAAGAAGTTACAGGGTTCTGTGTCCTGCTTGTCTTTCTTACTATTATTGCTCGCCTCTGAGCTTCTGCTCCCCCGCTGGTCCAGATTCAGAATGTGTCCTTTCCTTCCCAGGCATGTTCCTCCAGTTGCGCTTGCTGGTCCCTGTGCCTGAAGCCCAGCTAATTTCTTCCCCTTAGCCAATCTCTCTCAGCCCCTCCAGCAGCCCCACGGGCTCCACTAACTTCTCATGTCTGAATACCTGCTTTCAGGGATTCCTCCCCTTCTGGTACCATGAGTTATTCAGTGTCTAGTACAGCTTATGGATCCCTTCTCAGAATAGTTCTTTGAAATGCATAAAATAAAATATCAAAGTTTACAAAGGGGACCCATCTGTTGAAACCCACTCATCAAGATATTTGAGAAAATAAATTTTCATATAATAATATCTGTGTTTTCTTTATTAATGTTTTAAATAACAAGATCTAGCAGTAGCTCTGAAAACCTCTATAATTTTGAAATAATGATAACTGTAAAGGATATTTTGAGATATATACAGTAATTGTGATGGGATATGAAAATAGATATGATTTCTTGTCTTTCTTACTATTCTGCTAATGGTACTATGGTTTGCTGACTACATTTGTTAAGGAAGGAATTACTAAGTTTCAGTTGGAATACTTGAAGATAAAGATGTCATATTTTTCCCAATCCAAGTTCATGACCCCAGGTAAAAACCCCTGATATTTCCATCTGTTTTTCCTGCTCTTCTGGCTTGCGCCAAGGGCTCTTTTTGTGTGTGTGTGTGTGTCTCTGTGGTATGTGAACCACCCCTTTCATAGCCTTATTACCCTGGACTGCAACTGTCTATTTATCAACTGAGGACAGTCACTATTATAAGCCTCATGAAGTCAGGTCTGTTTGGTATTATCATGTCCTAAAGCTAAGTACAGGTTTGACACCCAGACCAATTATATACAAAGTATATACTTGTAACATTGAATTGGACTTTTTCTCCTGTCTGATTACAGTTTTTAAAATATAAATAATCTTATCTCCATAACTCCATGTAGCAACTGCATTTTCTATAGGTCTTAGACTATGTATATCACAGATTTACTTGTAAAAGCATATTGCACATATCTTAGGCTGTTTCAGGGGTTCATTTAAATGATGCAATGGAGGCAACTCATTGATAAAATCTCACTTAGTTTCATTTATTTATTCATTCAGCCACCATGGATTTGAAACGATTGACTCTTGGTTCTGAAATTGCTAAAAGTGGAGCCCTGAGTTAATGACTGTAGCATAAACAAGAGCAGAGAGCCCAGTGGCACTCAACCAACTGGCCTGCAGGAGCAGCGCGTAGTGGGGAAACTCACTACCCCAGGAGAGTAGCAGATAAGCAAAACCCCTGGAGCTCATATTGCATTTTGAGGCAGTGACAACAATTTGGCAGGGCCTGATTTCTGACTTTGAGAGAAGGATTCTGACCCTTGGGCTGTGGAGCTTTGAAGCTATGTGGTTAAGGAAGCACTTAGCTTCCCTGGTGGATCAGGACCAGGATATGAACCAAAATAAGATGGCAGAATCTTAGCTCCCACCCTCTGTGGCCTGCTCAGAGCTTGTGACTGGGGGTGGAGGGAGGCACAAGCTCTTCTCTGACATAATCAGGAAGCTGGATTCTAAAACCTGTAATTGCAGCTGGGTTATGTGGTGAGCTAGGCAGGATTAAGATTAACCTTGTCAGTGTCCTTGGTGAAGCGCAGGCCACTCCCCTGCAAGATCAAGGGTGGGGAAGAGAAAGGGAGGGGGCCCAAGCCTTGCTGTTGACCTGCATTTTTTGGTTAATGCACTGGCTATGGCTGGTTTCCCACTGAGCATAGCAGAAGGAGCATTTGCTTTCCATGAGGCCAGCCTCCAGGGGTCAATCATGGACAAGTTAAAACTTACATTTGAATTATTAACTTCTCCATTCCTATATTCTCTCACCTTTAGAATAAACATATAATAGCACCTTTTTCTAGAATTGCTGAGAAGGGTAAATGAAACAATTAATTTAAAACACTTAGCATATACCTATCATAGCTTGCCAAACCCCAATCAAAACCATTCCTGCCAATTATAAAGAACACCTAGGGTATCATATAGGATTCTACAAAGGTTCCATACACTAGGGTAACTTTTCAGAAGCCTACAACCTCCAGATAGATCCCTGGACCAGATAAATCCTGAGATGCAGAGGGGCCAGCCCTTCCAGAACATCAACTAGTTCCATCCTCCTATCCCATGCTATTGACAGACCCTTTCAATATGAAAAAGTTAGAATGGCCATAGCCAAAATACCCCTAAAGAGTGAGAGAAAGATCAAAGGTGATGGTGGAGTTATACAAAGAAGGTAGGGTTTAACAAATGAGTATGATTGTTGAATCATTATATGGATATTTCTTTTAGTCTCCAGTGTGTTAGAACAGCTAGAAGTAAAAACGTAAAATCGTGGAATTGTATCCCATACCAAAGTCTGAAATCTATTCTACAAATGATTGTTTGATGTTTTTGAAATGTCTTGCTTTTCTGTATATATGTTATTTTTCACAAAAAAGAAAAAGTCGATTGTGATGCTAAATGCACAGCTTTTATCATAGCTGTATGATGATATTGTGAACCGTCGATTGTACACTTTGGATGATTACATGGTATGTGAACATATAATATATATCAATAAAAAATAAAAAGCTAAAATCAATTATTTCAAAATGAGTTTCCCATATCTTAAGTTGAAGCAGAAGCAAAAAAATGCCTCATTCTTGCAAGGAAAAAATATACTATAGAGTAAAATAAAAACATTCGTTTTCAAAAATAGAAAATATTTAGCATAGTTCTCGGCATATAATAAGAACTCAGGTGGTGATGATGATGATGATGATGATGATGATGCTAGTTCAGACAGCATTACTTAAGATATTTAAGAGAATAAGATTTTCTTCAAGCACCAGGTTTCCTTAGATTATTTTGATGTTTCTTTCCCTCTCTCTTGGGGACCATCCTCCTAAGTAGGAGGTTAGGTTCCATATGTATTATCCTGTTCCCTTGGATTCCTCTATATGTTCTGAGTTTTTGACTAGATTATAAAATTGATGTCTTATACTTCTGATGTGCCCCATTTCCCTGGCTCCATACATTGTTCTAGACCAGAGAGCAAAGAAGCTCAACAAATATGTATTTATTATTAGGATAGTGATAAAATTCCTTAAAATAGCTTAACACAAGGCCAGTGAGATATTTTGCTATACCACCTTGCCATATCTCCACTGGACACTCTAAAATATTTTCTGAATTATGCAATTTTAAAAAAATTATTTGTCCATTTTACTAATTCCAAATGGTCTCAGCTAATTTTCATATTATCACATATATCTTTCTGGTTAAACTTAAATATAAATGGAGTGTAATATTTAATATATCTCCTGAGAGGTGTTTAACTTGCAAACCTCTAGCAGATTCGCATCAACCGCCACTTCTTATATATTCCTCAAGGCATCTAAGATGTGAAAGATGCCACATTGAGCTTCTCCTTCCCATCATTGGTACAGAGGGATGATACCGATTAACATCAATGATCTTGTCTTGAATATTACTACCCAGTTGACACTCCTATCTGGACAACCTCCTGCCCAGGACATGTCCACACTCCTGAATAAGCTGTTTCCAGGCTACTGAATCCTAACGTACACATGCAGACATGGCTGTAATCACAGTCAGCCCTTCATTTGGGAATTTGGTTTCCTAACTATTCCTACAGTTGGTCACTACCATTTTGTGATTGCTTGAACTATTCTCAAACCTGAAATTCTCCTTGGTGCTTCTCTCTCTAGAGTCACATTTTCCCAACCATTCATTATCAGCTCTTTCATTAAGCTTTTCTTGATCATTACGTATCACAGACATTTATTCCTTCTGTGGACTCATGTAGTATTTGCCTGAAAGGATCTGATCACCTATTTGACAATTTAACAAATTCTTCCCACATTATAGGTATAAATATAAAGATATAGATATGTAATGTATGTATATGTGATACATATATATACGCATATATATGAACACGTCTCTCTCTATATTACATAATTGTGTAACTGTTCATGTCCTCTATTCCTAAATAGAAGTGTTAATTCACCATTATAGGTGCAGCTACATCCCCCCAAGAGATATGTTGGTGTCCCAGCTCCTGTACCTCAGAATGTGAACTTATTTGAAAATAGAGTATTTCTGATGGATTTAGTTCAGTTAAAATGCAGTCATACTGGAGTTAGGTGGGCTCTTAATCCAGTGTGACTGCTGTCCTTATAAGACCACATAGATGGGGAGAATGCCATGTGACCACTGAGGCAAAAAAACCCCAAAACACCAGCAAGCCACAGCTGCCAGAAGCCAGGAGAGAAGCTTCCCTATAGACTTCAGAGGAATCCTAACCCTACAGGTGCCTTGATTTCAGACTTCTAGCCTCCAGAAATATGAAATAGTATATTTCTGTAGTTTTCAATGATCTAGTTTGTGATTTTTTTTATGGCAGCTTTAGAAAACTAAGACATTCCTTGAGAATAAGATGGAAAGATCTTTTTCAGAAATCCTCATTCTGCCACATAGTAGCTTAATGGCTATCAGCAAATAGCTGATTTCTCAACTTCCTGAGGCTCAAAGTCCTTATCTGTAAAGTTGGTATAAATAACTACTTTTCATACGTGAAATGAGAAGATGTATAAAAATATGCTAGCCCATGTTAAAAAAAAAAAAGAAACCACTTACGTGTTCTTTCTCCAGTAGTCCTCTCCCCAATGAAATTCTTTATACCTGTGCAGTATAAAATATACCACTGTGATTTAAGAGAGCCTGTATTAGCTTTACTTTCGTAACTTTGTTCTACCCTAGAAAGTACCCTATACCTGGCAATTTTGTATTGTTGTGCATAAAATCCTTATATATTTTCAAGTTTTTTTTTTCTCTTTTCCCTGCTCTCCCTTTATTTCTTAGGGATAGAGAAAGGTTTTGGCACCAATATTGGAAATTATAAAAAGAAGACGATATGGAGGGAGAGACAGAGGAAGAGAAAGAGAGAGAGTGAGAGTCAACACAACATGGAAATAATGGTAAATAGAAGAATGCGTGTGTGTGTTTGTGGGAATTAGGGATAAGGGTGTGAGTGGATAGTGATAAAAGGTAAGGTAGAATCAGGGTGACCCATTTATCCTTCTGGTTTGTTTGAGACTGGGTTGGGGAGGAGGTCCTTGAGATAGGAGTTTAGTGCTAACCATTATGAGTTCGTCACCTTAGGTCAAACGTAAGTGGAGTGGGCCAAATTTAATAACAAGAAGCTGAGTCAAAAGACAATGAATTGGTGTTTTGAAGAATGGATTCAGAAACTCAAACCACTGGTTGTTTAAACATTTCTTAATACTTAAAGGAAACCTTATGGTAAATCCTTTAAGAATGGATACCAGAATCATTTTCCATGATAGGGACCTGAACAGATCAAAGAGGGGATTCTCTGCGACTTGGTAAAAATTCACCACTCTTACTTGGGTTTTAGAACCATCCTTTTGTGCCAGAATTATCAGGATTGAGTAAGGTACAGTGAGGACCCAAGGAGACTAATTCATTCTCTCTTTCTGAGTTAACCCCAAGGATCGACTACAACAGGGCACACGTATTTGATGAGGTCTTAAATGCTTCAAGATTTTGGGTGCTGCTTATAGGAAGCCAACCAAGCATATCTCCAATCTCCAGTGATTTAGATTTCTTGGTTTACCTGGGGTGTTATCACTCTATCAGGCCTTGTCATAAACATTAGCTTCTTAATATAAAATTGTTATAGCTAAGATAGATGAGGAATTTTGATATTCCTGGCCCTAAGGAATCCTAGTATCCTATGAATAAAAAGTCAGAGTTTAAAAACCATCACCTCCATTGGAGTGGAACACTTTCAGCTCTATTTATTTTTTTCCATGAATGTTACAGTAATTTTTAAAAAGATTTACGAAGTATGTGTGGTGATATCATCAAGCAAACAATCTGAAAGTCTAACATGAAATACCCATAGAATGATCTTGAATTATCATTAATACTAGAGACAGGACTGCAATCTCCATAAACTGCTCTTACTTTCCTCCAGTTTTGATATAGATTTTATTTTATTTTTTAATATCAAAGAGCTCATCGAACAGGGGAAATCCAGATTCCTTTCTCTCAGTCACTGGCCTCGTGACAAACCATTATAGACATGCCCTTGTGGTGAGGGGATTAAAATATTACTAGCTTGGTTTTGAAATTGTGACACACAGTATGTTTTTGGAATCTTTCAGAGGTGGTTTGGGCCCTCTGCTTGCCTGCTAACCACAGCTTCTGGACTGTATCTGACTCAGAGTTTGGGAATTTCCAAAGTGAGTATTAACTGGGTGCTTTTGTTTATGTAATACTGGCTGTTCCAGTTAACAGCTTGTCTTCTAACAGGTGAAAAGACCCTTTCTTTACTTAGCAGATGGGGGGAGTTCTTCAAATTCACCTCTGGACAAGAGATTTGGAGAGAATGTCTGAGACCAGAGCTTCTCCAAGTTCTGCGTGCACATAGATCACATAACCTTGCTGAATAGTGGGTCTGGGATGATGTATTTCCAACCAGGTGATGCTGAGCCTACCTCTGCACACCAAGGTCTTAGAGAATAATAAAGTGTGATTGTGGCAGGACGGTGCCATGTGTTTTCAGGACACTCAGAATTTATGAGCATAATTTCTCCTTGGGGATCAGTGTAGCAATGTTAAATAGAGTAAATGTCCCCAGCTGTAATATACTTGCCTGAATTTATGTATTGTGAAAATCCCTCTAGAGGTAATTTTTTTCATGACTCTTATGGTTCTCAGGGTTTCTTCTGTCTTTTCTCTGTTGCTCAGTTTTATTGGGATATATTGCACCATTTGATTTCTTTTGCTACATTTGCTTTCTTTTGCTGCATTTGCTATCTTTGCATACCATTACACGAAAGATTGGTGATTCACACCAAGGATCAATGTGTAGGCTTTCTGATGCTCTTTCTAAAGATGAGAAGTAGGCACATGGTATTGTACATGCTCAGGTTAACTGGAAAAGATGGTTCTCATTCAAAGAAACTCTCAAAACAAACTTTGAAGTAAGTGTGGTTATTACTGGGAATAGAAAGTAAACTAAAACTTTTCTAAAAGTGGAAAAGTACAAATTTGAGAGAAAGATAAGGCTGAGGAGTTGAAGATGGTAGCACCATTTCCCCATGATTTCACCTGGCCTCATGAAATAGAAAACTGTAGAGAGCCATTCTGACCACAGGCACTGAGCCTTCAGCCTAGACTTGGCTTGGGATACTTTTGGATCTGAAGTGGATAAAAGAATTGGAAAGTACACATGTGGCTCTCAATTTATACCTTGTGGGGAGGGTGTGTTTCTGAAGAGCTAAATCCAGATTAAGCTTTGTCCAGTTTCTTTAAAACACATGACCATTTTGGAAATCTTTTCCTTTCATTAAGGAATAGCATTTAGTTCATAGTTATTCCCAACAATGTAGATCTGTAAATATTGCTGAACATAAAGGAATCCCTTCATGTGAGCCTTTACCTTCTTCTAATTCACTGTGCTGGTCAGCAGCAGGCTTGAAGGTCTGCCACTTTGCCTCAGTGTATAAGTGAATGGAAAGCTGCTACCCACAAAGCTCATTGCAGCTGCTAATCAGAAGACAATTGAACGCTTGATGGTGATTGCAAAGAGTCCTTCTGTTTGCATGTAAAATAAAAGCTTTGTGGTAATGACCAAAATAGAAACCCAAATGGAACAGAGAACACAGATTGTTTAATTGAATACTGCTGCATGAAAACCTATGCTAATGCCTCTTGAATACACATTAATTTTAGGTCTTCTTCAATCAAAGGTGACCAATTTCAGCTTTAAGTTTCTGTCATCCACTTACCAGCCATTTCTCCCTTTTTCATGACTCCAACTTATTCTAGCTGAACAACAGAAGAGTTGAATCATAAAAGAAGAGTCCAAAAAAGCTTTTATTTGTTTGAAGGAAATTCTTTCCATGTGTCCCTGCTTCTGCCTTTGCTAATCTGGGTCATGTGCTTTGCTTTAGTCATCTGTCCCAGTTAGAGAGAGAAGGGCCAGCACCCTCCTTCCTTCACCACAGAGAGGTCTGGAGGTCTATGAGTGGAACCAAAGACTGTTGGACTTACCACATCCTACAAAAAATGTAATAGCTGCCTTAGGCTGAGAGGTTCCATTGGTATTTGAGGCTAAGAACTCAACGTAAGCAAAGATCTGCATGGTGACGAGTGAACTGATTGAAGGAGGGAAGGAAAGAGAGGACGGAGAGCAAGAGGAAACAGATACTAAGAGTATAGAGGATCAGCAGGAGGAAACAGGAATGCTTTGTGGTTGAATAATAGAGGACCCTGTGTACTCTTTGCATACCTCAAGAAAGTGGAAGTAATTTCATGTTAAGGCTAGACGTAGAGCTCAGTGCAGATTGTTGCTCCTGAAATTAAAATTGCGTGTGTGTTAGGTAATCAGGACTGACCTCCAAGGGGTCCAGAATTCACCTAGATTTGTACCTAACTTTTATAGATCTACTCCTTTAAGATTTCAGGGAAACAGAGGGTCTCCATCTACTTTGACTTTAGGAAAACTGGACGGTGCTTATCTATTCTCAACAATTTCTCCTCCTAGACTTTGTGAAACTTTTATTGTCTATGCTGCTCATTGATCGATTGTCAGTGTGTGGTGTGATATATATTATTTGCATTGTTTTCTGGTATTGTTTCTTAGTCCTTTCATTCTTATTTGCATTTTTTTCTATTTTATAGATTTTGTTTTCTCTGTGCCTAGGAAAATTCATTTCAATGCATCTTCACACACTCTTTTATACTTATACTGCTCTCATTGAGAAATGGTCTGTATGCCCCTTCCATTGAATTTGGGTGCACTTATGACTGATTCTGCCAACAGATTAGAGCAGAAGTGATGCTACACAACTTCCAAGCATGGGCCATGAAAGATTGTGTTGATTTAGCTTTGTTTACTGGTCAGGCTTGTGCTTGGAACCCTAAGATGTCAAGTAAGAAGTCTGACTACCCTGAAACTACAATGCTGTAGGAGCTACATTTGACAGTCCTTGCTTAGTTCATCTGTTAATTATCCCCAGACAGGAATTGATATGTGAGTGAAGATGGTAATTTTGGCATAGATCCTTCAGCCCCAGCCATTAGAGACTCCAACATAGAGCAGAAATGAGTCATTGCAGCCATACCTATCTGTGAGCCTAAGTGGCAGAATCAGGGGCAAGAGGATGGGACAAGACAATGTCTTTTTCTTTCTTTCTCTTTCTGTGCATCAGGAAATATCTGGTATGGGTTTTGTCTCTTTATTGGTCCTAGTTTCCACCAGGAAGCCCTTGCAGTGGTTTCAGCAATTATCTAGAAGTGCCAGCTCCTGGTCTCTGGGAACAGTCTCCTCCCTTTGACCCTGTGGTCCTAAGGGTGGTAGTGGCTTTCTATTTGTTAATGTCTGGGTTACCCTACTGTCCTCTACTTTACCTTTCAGCTCTTCTTTTGTAAGGAAGTTACTTTGTAACTAGTTCCCCATATTAAATTTCACATATCAAACTACCTAACATATTAAATTTCCTGATTAGACACTGGTTGATACAGACTGCAACTCATATTTCTTTGTATGCTTAATTGAACACAAGAAATATGCAGTAGATATTAGTTTATTGGTTAAATACATGCCAATTCACAGAAAAGTTATCCTAACGACATGGGGTTGGAGATTTCTTTGCAGCATCAATTTGACCCTCTGTAGTCCTTCCAAAAGTCTACCGTCATGCAATATTGGCTAGAACTTGCACTTGGGTGTGATTTTATGGGAACTCCAGTGCACTTGGTCAGCTCCTTTGCACATTATAGGAGCAGATTGCCAAAAGTTTTAACAAGTCTCTTTTTCACTTGGAAGGAGACTAATGGGACTCCTTTTCATTTGGAAGAAGCCACTGTTCTCTAAAGAATTTTTCCAGCTTAACCTTTGATTTATTGAGGGCAAGAAAGTAGGAAATGTATTGAAGGTTAATGCAAAGCAGAAGTCTATTAACTGCCTTGCTTGAGCTATAGGATTTGTTGGATTCATTGATATCTTTATATTAAAAATAATTTAAGCCTTATAAAAAGAAAATCTATAAAATAGGCTTAAGAAAGATGTGATACCTATGGGAAGCTGGGTTCCTTCTAACTTCAGCTTATTAGCTAATACATGCAGGTAGTTTGGTCCCTTCTACTAGCCCAGATTGAAGAGTAAATGTCCTCTTTTACATCCTGTCAGTATTGAGTTTGCTTTAGTGGGCTGTGGTCAAGGTTCTGTATGAGCTTTTCTGTAACCACATCTCCATCACTTAATTTTTTTGGTGCAAAGTTCACAAGATAAAAGGATTGTACTCAACTCTCAGATCACCTCCAGCTCTACCATTCTGAGTCATTTCCTCTAAATATCTGATTTCATGCTCTGTCATAGGTTGCTTTATCCTTTGTTATACATTTTTCATAAGCATCATGAAATTATTGTTTTCAAGTACACATGAGATCTGATGATACTGGATATTGAATTCCATGTGGCTTTGTTATAGCTGCTTCCTGCTACCATTTGTACCTAAATTCAATACCGCAGTGAATGCTGGAATAAATAAATTCCCTTCTCTTCTTGGGTCCAGTTCAAGCTGGACTAGAATATACCATACCTAGTCTTTCTCATGGACTGTAAGATATAAACTGTACTGATTTCAATGAATGTGATTTGTTCAAGGTCTTTCTCATGAAATTCAGTGATAATTTCAGAACAAGGAAAAGGCAGTATGAATGAGAGCTATAAGATTAATTTACTTGTGTAGGTTAATATATTAAATTAATTGATTTATCCCATTTGATTTAAGACTAAGATGTCAATCATTATGACTACACAGTGTGTCCAAAGTGATGTTCAAGAATGATGACTGATCCCTCCCATTGATCACCAGGAAAAATGAGAAGCATGAAATGATCTTTGGTAACTATCCTGCCCTTCTCTAAACATCCTTCACAGTGGCTTCAATGCCCAGGGTTTGTAGAGCTTCTGACAACCTACTTTAACACTGGTGGATTCATTGTAGTTTATTTTCCATTGTTGATTTTCGACAGTGAATCATATAAAGGAATAGTTTCCAAATTTCTGATTTCAGAGATCATAAGCAATAGTTTTGGGACTTTTTCTGGTTTGTGGATCGGTCTTCGCTGGATAAAAAAGATAGGTTTTGGAATTGTACTAACTTGGTTTAAATCCTGCCTTTTACTCACCTAGCCATGTGACATATTGTTTTAACCCTATGGTTATCATTTTATTTTTCATTCTAGAGTCTTTGGTAAGCATTATATAAGGAAAAATATATAATGCATCTAGCACATTTCTTATTTATTGCTACCTTTGTCTTTCTCCTACAGCTTGGTTGCAAGGAAAATTCCTAGTATATATTTTCTTTGTATTAAAATATATAGTAAGGAATATAACCTCCCAAAATTAGAGTAATAGAAAAAGTAATAGTGGATAATTAAATGTAATCACTAAAAAAGGTTAGCATTGCATAAAGTTTATTTTGGAAGAAGAATATTGGAGGCTTGTTTCATTTTATTTATTTATTTGTCTTTCATTTTTACTAGTTAAGTAAACCAACTGTTACTAATTTTAATTCTGAGGTATGTTAGCATCATTACAAATTTAACAGTTTTCTGTTTTAGCAATATCTCCATATTTACAAACAAAGTAAACAATAACCTAATTAGAAATATGTAAGAATTATAAGATAAAACATAAAACATTACTAAAGGAAATACCTGAATTAGTACAAAGATATTCAGAATTCTTAGGTGGAACAACTGTATATTGTAAAGACTTCAAGTCTTTAAAAATGACCTTTTTGTTCAATGTAATCCCAATCAAAATACAGATATAATGTTCATGATGTTTTTATTGGTTGATTCTAAAATTAAAATGTAACAGTAAATATGGAAAAATGACCAAGAATTTATAATAGATAAATGGAGGGTTGTTCTACCAGATATTAAAATATAAGGCTATGGCAATTATAAATTTGTGGTGTTTACATAGGCATAAGCAAGGATATTACTGTAATGGAATAGAGAGTTGAGAAAGAGGTGCATGTATTTAGGGGAATCTATTATTGCTAGAAGTAGAATTTCAAATCATGTTCAATGAGTAGGGATGTACATAAATATTGAAAAATGGTCTACCCAATCAAAATTATTTCCAATGTTATAGAAAATAGAGTAAACACAGTTATAGCTTTTGGGGAAAAAGAAAACATTTTGTAATGTGATCCTCCACCAAATAAAACCGTAATGTAAAACGTTGATGAATATGACTTAATCAAGAATGTAAACACCTTTTCTACATCAAAAGACACCATAAACACCACTGAAATATGAGACTAAAAGAAGATTTAAATGATATATTTCAGAGACATTTTTGTCTCTATGAAAATGCCCTGAGTAAAGCAAACTTGAACTCGTGATTTCTAACATATACAAAAGAAACATGTGGACATCTTAAGACTGTGACCTTCTTTTTCTGAGATAATTCTTATATTTTTTTCTTAAATAAGAACTGTAGTAAATGCTCTTTCATGATAATATATGCCCAAAGCACTGTACAAGAGCAGTGAAAAATCAGTGTTTTCCTCTTTATTATTTTTTTAATACATAAGCACATTTCTATTGAACTATGATTTGCATACAGTATATGTGACGCTTTTTTACTCTGCTTTTAAAATACTGTAATATGTTCGGCTAACACTGACAGGAACTAACAGTTTGATCTAACTGAAGATTTTAATCAAAAGATATCAAACCTTGCTAAAGATCTCGTGGTAAGTACATTAGTGGGAAGAGACATTATCCCAACTAAATTTGGGTGACTGAGGCAAAGACTTTGAAGACTGTAAATCTAGCCTCACCTCTGGACGTTGTTTTGTAGCAGTTCTCCAATTTGCACAGATTAATGGAATTTGTAGGTCTACGAGGTCCAAGAGATCATGTTGTAAAACTACAACATTTCATGAAGAGCTGAGATGCCTATTCTGTTTCAATAATATAATTTATTAATGGTGGCAGACTTGGGTTCAAATCCAGAATTTGCCATTTGCTAGTTGTGAGACTCTAAGAGAGCGACTGCACCTCTCTAAACCACAATTTTTCAATCAAAGGACAAAGAACATTGCCCAAAATTATGTGGTCTAGTTACTATCTTTATTTTAGAACGCAAAAAAAATGAAGTTTCATTGTGAAATTTCTCCTATCCTTGTAGTGTATACTTTTGATACCACAATTGACACAGATGCATCCCAATATATTGAATGTGTAGTGTGGTCATTGCAGAATTTGTTCATAATTCTTCCCTGCCCCCTGCCCTATATTTGGTGCATGCTTCCCCACTTCATTGAATTTAGGCCTCGTGACTGGCTGTAACCCATGGAATGTGGACAGGAGAGTCAGTTCTGAGTGAAGACTAAAATGGTAATAATGATATCAAATCTGTCTGAGAGTTCAAACCAGATGGGGTAATAGTAAGATCATACCCAAGCCTAAGTTGTAGCATTTTCCTAAGTTAAGGATAAGGGTTGATATATTTCAAGTCTGATGTCAACATGCAAAAATATCATTGAAAGTAAAAAGTGCCATTGCATGTTTTTTGGTGGCAAGAATAGTATTTTGATGCTAATTTGTGGCCCTATAACAATCCCTGTCTCTAGTATGCAGTGGTTTTTGGTGAAGTAACAAAGTCACTGACCACCTCTCCCCCTAGCCCCACAGATGTGAGCTGCTGCTTCTATGACTTGTAGTCCATGAGCCAACAGATTTTTATTCTTCAAATCAAAGTTGCTCCTAATCAGTGAAAATTCTGAGTACTTGAATTTATGCAGTAAAAAAATACGTGAAATGGATTATTGCTTTTTGTGGCAAACTCTAAGGGCTTAAAACCTATAGAAAAATGAAGTATATAGTATAACCAAATACTCATATATGCTACCAAGAATTAACAAATGTTAATAATCACTTTCATATTTTTTAAATAAAGAATTAGGAATTGAAAATGAAGTTTTCTCTTTACCCTTCCTAGTCCTATTCTCAGTGGAAAAGGCAAACATAATAATGAATTAATTGTGCAATTTTCTGGTCCATGCTTTTTTATTTTCTACATATATATAGTCATGAATGATAGATGGTACGCATTTGCATTTAACATTTTATATACTTGCTATCATACTGTGTGTATCATTTTGCAGCTGCATTTTTTAAAAGCACTATGGTTTTGAAATATCTCTAAGTTGATGCATACATACATCATATATATGTAGGTGTCTGATATACATATATATATTTATATAACACATATATAGTTCATTTATTTTGTGTTGCATAACATCGTATAATTTTAATACATCTTTAGCTTTTCCACTTGTGGTAGACATTTGTTTTCAATTTTGTACTGCTACATAGACTGTCACAATGAACACCCTTTTGCTATCTTTAGAGTAAAACATGATGTGTGATGTGTTAAGTTCCTGTCACTTTTGAATTGCGTGAAATCTAACTCCCTTTTCTTCCTTATAGTTAGACTGTGAAGTATCTCATCTTTTTCAGAAGCAAAAACACAGTATATTACAATATAGGAAAACGGTGTTTCCAAATGAACTAACTGGGCAGAGGATGGAAGGACATTAGCCTTCAAGGGAATAAAGACTCGGCAAAAGTTCCACAATGTGCTTCTGGGTGAGGACGGAAATGTCCTATATCTGTGGGACAGAAATGGGCTGTGGTAAAAGATTTTCTTAAGTAAGCATTTTTATTATTTCAGAGCAACCTCAATAATTTGTGCATAATTTTAAACAATTAACAAATACAATATCATTAAATCCTTATAATGTCTCCATGGCATCCGTGTTTAAATCGTGGGGAAATGCTCAGGGTTACACAGCTGGTAGGTGGCAGACCTAGGATTTGAACCTAGGCAACCCACATCCTCCATCTCTAGACCATGCTGGTCAGTAGCACATCTGAGCCCTGCTGGGATCACAAGTCCTGTGAAAACCTGGAAGCCCAGGCAGTGCCTTGGTGAGGGTGAGCTGGATTTGGGGAGGAAGCTGGGCAACTTCACTCATGTGCTATTTCTGTAAGTAAGGAGCAGGGACTAAAGGAAATGTGTTTAAATTCCCTCAAGAATGATTTTACTGAAGCTCAAAGGAGGATTTCCTCAAAAATAGGGCTGTTATTAAAGCTGGTAAACCTTCTTTCTATTAAGTTTGGTTGTGACCACTCCTGAAGGCAGGGGATAAATAAGATGCTTCACTTGTAATAATTCTAATATTGGGTTACTTTTAAGTCGTTGCTGTCTTGATGTGCTCAGATTTTGGCCTGACTCTAAGACTTTGCTTCTACTTAGTCTTTTTGGATCACCAATATTACTCTAAATAATTTCCCATAAATATCTTTATTCTGATTAAATATGCTACATATATTTGCTTTAAAAAGAACTTATTTCTATTTTATTTCTCTAAAATGAGCATCTTTTGGACTCCTCTGGATTTTTTTTTTCAATTTCCCTATACACACACACGCGCACACACACACACACAGAAGGAGGGAGAAACACATGTGATTAATTTGATGCCTTCTTTTTTTTTCTTTCTCCATATGACATATTTCCTGATACAATAATGTGGTTCTCAAAATCCAACTGCATTTGTGGAAATGTCTGTACATTGTAAAATAATTGAGCTGCAATTGGTGGTGTTAGTTTTGTCTGCCTTTGTAATAATATATTTGGACTATATTGCATCTGGTTAAAGAACACACTGCTGGCTGGTGACCAGGTGGTTTTTGCTATACTAGGAAGTGAATTGCCAAATCATATCCCTACCAGTTGATCAAAATAAAAAAATTTAAAGCAGAGATCTACATAATTCGGGGCTTTTAGAATTCATTAAATATTTCTCCCCAATATTTTAAAGATTTATTAACTAAATGAATGGAATTCATTGGTTAATTTCAAGGGTTAATTTAAATTGGTTAATTTAAACCACCATTTTTTTTTTCTAAATCCTCACAAACTTATGTGAGGTTTTAATTGGTGGTTACGTTATTGGATTTTGTGTGTGTGTGTGTATGTGTGCTGTGTGGTGGGGGGTCACATTTCCTTCTTTTTCCATGTGACTATACTGTTACTGCAGCACCATTTTGTTGAGGTTTTTTTTTTTTGGAAATACAAGGGCAAGGAATCGAACCTGGGTTTCCCACGTGGCAGGTGAGAATTCTACCACTGAACTCTGCTTGCATACCCTGGATTTGTTTTTAAAGTGCCCTTCTACTGGGTAGAAGAAGAAAAATATGCTCTATGACTTCCTTTCTTCCTAATTTATTGAGACTTGTTTGACAACTAAGCATATGGTCTATTTTCATGAAAATGTTTCCATTTATACTTGAAAATAATGTGTATTATCTTGTTGAGTGAGGTGTTCTTTAAACATCAATTCATTACTGGTTGCAAATGCCTCCAAAATCCCTACTGATTTTCTATATACTTTTTCTGCAGATCATTATTTGTTTGTTTATTTTCCTTCCAGTTTTGTCAAATTTTGCTATATGCATTTTGAAGCTCTGCATTTGTGTGAATGAATTTTTAGGACTGCTATGTATTCTTGTTGAACTGTACCCTTCATTGTTATGAAATGTCCCTTTTTATCTTTCATAATATTCCCTGTCCCAAACTCTGTTTTTTCTTCCAGCTTAGGAATGGTGTTTGCTTGGTATATTTTTTCCATCCTTTTAACCTATTTGTGTCTTTTTAGTTTGAGTGGGTTTATGGTAGATAGAAGATAGTTTTATCTTGCTTTTTAATCCCATCTGAAAAGTTCTGCCTTTGAAATGGAATGTTAGACCATCTGCATTTACTCTAATCATTGATATGGATATGTTTAAATCTACCATTTTGCTTTTACCTGTCTATATGTTGTTTTATTCCTTGTTTTCTCTCTTTTTTCCTGCCATATTTTAACTTAACGAGTAACTTTCACATTCCATTTTATCTCCATTGTTGGCTTGTCATTATACCTCATTGTTCTATTGTTAAGTATGTTTTTCTAGGATGCACGATATGCATCTTTAACTATTCACAACCGACATTCAAATAATATAATGCCATTTTAAGTACAATGTCAGAGCTTTACTAACAATATACTTCTATTACTATTCTCCTATTCTTTGTGTGTCTTCTCATTTGTTTTATTTCTACATATGTTGTAAACTCAGTAATAGATCCTTGTTATTTATTCTTTAAACCAGGGTTATGCTAACTTTTTCTTGAAGTGTCAAGTAGTAAATAGTTTATACTGTGCAGGTCATATGGCTTCTGTCAAAACTACTGAACTCTGCCATTGTAGCATGAATGGAACTGTAGATAATATATAAACAAATGGTTATGGCTGTATTCCAATAAAACTTTATTTAACAAAAGAGGTAGGGTACCATATTTAGCCTGTGAGCCAAAGTTTGACAACTTGTACTTTAAACTATTTTCTGTATTAACATTCATAAAAGAAAAGAAAAAAAATGTATTTGCTATTTTTGACTCTCTTCATTTCTTTGTGTGGATTTGAGTTTCCGTTTGACATAATTTTCCTTCTGCCTGAAGAATTTCCATTAGTATCTCTTATCATGCAATTTTGCTTTAAAAAAACCTCTCAGCATTTATATGATGAAAATGACTTAGTTTGCTTTCATTTTAAAATCTGTTTTCTTGGGATAAAAGCAAAAAAACATCCCTTCAACATTTCAAAGATCTAGCTTGATTGTCTCCTACAAAATTCTGTGATAATTCTTATCTTTGTTTCCCGGTAAGTCATGTGCCTTCCCTCCTGATACCTCACCTCAGCTTCTGGCTGCTTTGAAGATTTTCTCTTCACTAATGGTCTGTAGATATTTGATTATGATGTGCCTTGACTAGTTTATACTCCTTGATTTATTATGCTTCTTGGAGTTGTGAGGTTATAGTTTTTATCAAATGTAGAAAATTTTAGTCGATGTATTTTTTCTTCATTGTTTTCATATACTTGTCCCATCCCTCCTCTTTTTCTAGGATTCTGTGATGGACTGAATAATGCACCACCTCCAACTCCAAAGATGCCCATATCCTAATCCCTAGAACCTGTGAGTCTGTTAAAGTACATGATTAAAGCAACCTTGCAGTTGTGATGAAGGATCTTGAGGCTGGGAAGTTATCCTGGGTTATTAAGTTGGCCCAATATAATCACAAGATTCCTTATAAGAAGGAGGCAAGGAAGTCAAAGTGAGAAAAGGGAATGGATTGATGGAAGTAGAGGTTGGAGTGATGCTGTTTGAGGATGGAGGAAGGGACCACAAGCCAAAAGAACATGGATAACCCATAGGAGGCATAAAAGACAAGAAAACAAGCCCTCAGAAGAAATGTAGTTCTGCAGACACTTTTATTTTTAACCTGTCAGAAGCATCTCAGACTTCTGACCTGCAGAACTGTAAGATAATAAATTTGTGTTGTATTAAGGCATTGTTTATGGGAATTTCTTACAGATACAATTAATATTGACTCAAATCTATCCATATTAGACTGCTTGATATTTTCTCCTAGGTTTAAGCTCTGATCATTATTTTTCAGACTTTTCACCGTGTGTTTTATTTTGGATGGGTTTTCTGTCTTGAAGTTCACTTTTCTTTTGCAGTGTCTAATATTCTGTTAAGTTCATCCCAGGATTTTATTTTAAATTTCATATATTATGGTTTTCAGCTCTAGAACTTCTGTTTGGTTTATTTTTATATATATTTTTTTTTTTGCTCAACCTTATATTCAAGTTTTCTTTTAAATCTTTGAGCATATTTATAGTGGCTCTTTTAAAAATCCTTGTATCTTAATACTCTCATGTTTATTTCTACTGACTATTTCTATTGACTGATTTTTCTCTTGGTTATGTATCATAGTTTTCTGCTTCCTTGTCTTGACATTTTTGTTTGGATAACAGACATGAATGTTTTGTTTTTAGAGTCTAGATTTTTTTGTTTGTCTTTAAAAAAATTGAACTTAATTTGGGTAGATAATTAATAACTTGCAAATTAGCTTCATCCTTTCCATGTAAAATCTGTTTGGGCATGTCTATACCATCCTTTCTCATAGAACTAATTTAACCTTACTACTAAGATGAACTCTTCTTGACTCTCTACTGAATGTCCCATGTATTTGTCAAGGTTTCTGTTCTCCTGCTAGATAGCATGTCCTCTAGCCCTGTCTACACTCTTTGTATTGTACAACTTATGACTCCCTGAGAGTTCTTTGCCCAGTATCAGGAAATTTCACCCTATTCATTTGGGTCTTAGTATTTAGAAACAGACTGAAGGAGACTCCTATTTTGATTTGGGGAATTATTTCTCTAAGCTGTTTCTTCTTCTATATTCTCTGCCTTTCAAAATCATGCTAACTCCATCTTCCTAAATCTCATTCTCTTATCTCATCTCAGTGGGACCTTCAGACTCTGCTTGGGATCCCCTCTTCCTTTGCCAAAGTCTGAGACAGGCCTCAAGGCAAAAGGCTAGTGTGATTTTATGGTTTAGCTCAATTATTTTCCTTCTCTCTTGGACTATGGTCCTGCATTGCTCATTGTCAAACATCTGAAACCCCCAATTTCATATATCTTGCTCAATCTTCTAGTTGTTTCTAGTGAGAGGGCAAGTCTAGTTCCAGAGACTCTAACATGGCATGAAGTGGAAATCTCTATTCCAGTTAGAGACTTTTACTTCAGATTTTTCCCACATGTATTTGCATTAACTAAGATTGATTTTCCCATTGTTTCATAATTAATTAATTTCTTATATATATATATTCCCAAAATAAATGTGAATTTTATGAGTATTTCTATATCTGTATAAGATGTTTTATCCTCATGAAATATTTCAATTTGGGGCTCAATTTGTACCAAATCCATTTATAAATTTGCAACCCAGATCTTCAACATGAAAAATGCAAATACATCATATGTTATGCTGCATTTCAGCCTTGTCCTTGGTTCAGGGGAGCAAATGTTTAAAGAAAAGGATGAATAAATCTTTTGGTATTTTATACAAGTGATTATATGACCACTTGATGAACCTTAAATAGGAAAAAAAAATTTTTTTTTGTTTCCCAAAGATAGGTTAATTATTCCCTAACCCTCTTCTTCCTCTTTATGTAAAAAAAACTAGTTTAACCATGACATTCCTATTCAGCTGTTCCTTGTAAATGTTTCCTTTTAGGCCCATACTGGCTCTTTATGAGCACCACATACTTATTTTTCTATTCTCTGAATGCTTTGTTGTTGATCTGGGTCCCAGTTTTCTTCAGGTCTTGTAAAAATTATCTTTTCCAACTTCTTGGCAGCAGCATCTTGTAGCCTTGGTGATGTTTCATGTGGCCTGCCCTTTGCCTTTGGCTAAGCTCAGATCCTATGTCCATCATCGGAAGTATACAAAATGTGGTCTAACCACAAAAGAGACTTCCAAGACAAAATCATAAATAGAGATACTTTGGATTAGAATGCCAAAATATCTGTGCCATCTGTGAATACAGAATTAGTCAAAGAAAAATAAATGGGAAATCTATGGTTTTCCTTTTTAATTTCCATATTTAAGTGGGCTCAAATTTGAGGTTATTCATCCACAAAATATATTTTTTAAAAGTGGTAATTATAGTTATTCTGGTTTTCTATATACCAATTTCCTCTGTGATTATAACATAAACACCTTCTGTGGTTTCCTTTTCTTTACAGTAACAAAATGAGATTCTTAAAAGTTTCTCTGAGCAAAAAAGAAGTAGTAATAGTTATAAAGATGATCATTTATTGTGCCATGACCTTTATATATTATCTTATACAAGAGTGAAAATATTAGGGTGCTAATGTAATTGCTAACTCATCCTATTGGTGCTAAATATGAATTATCAAAACATAGCCAGACATTCCAAAATGATGACTTGAAGGATTGCCTACTAGTTAGATTAATTCCAGAAGTTCTCAAAGTAATCTGGAGCAGGAAGAAGGAGAATTTATGGGAGGAATAATTTCTACCTAGAATTTTTTTTTACTTTTTGATTGTATAGTATAACATATATACAAAGCAAAGAAATAAAAAAGCAGTAGTTTTCAAAGCACTCTTCGACAGGCAGTTACAGGAAAAATCCCAGAGTTTGTCATGGGCTACCAGACAATCCTCTCAGATTTTTTTCCTTCTAACTGCACCAAAATATAGGAGGCTAGAAGGCTTAAATATTTTTAATCATCACAATCGACTTTTTTCCTTCTTTTTTGTGAAAAATAACATATATACAAAAAAGCTATAAATTTCAAAGCACAGCACCACATATAATTATAGAACATATTTCAGACTTTGACATGGGTTACAGTTCCACAATTTTAGGTTTTTACTTCTAGTTGCTCTAAGATACTGGAGACTAAAAGAGATATCAATTTAATGATTCAGCATTCATGTTTATTTGTTAAATCTTATCTTCTCTGTATAGCTCCACCATCACCTTTGATCTTTCCATCTCCCACTTTAGGGGTGTTTGAGCTATGGAAATTCTAAATTTTTCATATTGGAAGAATCTGTCACTAATATCGAGTAGGGAGATGGAATGATCTGATGTTCTAGGGAGACTGGGCCCTCTAGGTTTCAGGACTTATCTGGACCAGGGACACATCTGGAGGTTGTAGTTTTCTGGAAAGTTACTCTAGTGCCTGGGACCCTGTGGAATCTTATATATTGCCCTAGGTGTTCTTTAGGATTGGCTGAAATGGTCTTGGTTGGGATTTGGCAGGTTATGATAGATAACAAGGTCTACCTGAAGTTTGTGAAAGAGCAACCTCCATAGTAGCCTCTCAACTCTATTTGAATTCTCTCTGCCACTGATACTTTATTAGATATATTTCTTTCCCCCCTTTTGGTCAGGATGGAATTTTGATCCCACGGTGCTAGGGCCAGATTCATCCCTGGGAATCATCTCTCACATCGCCAGGGAGACTTTCACCCTTGGATGTCATATCCTAGGTAGGGGGAAGGCAATAATTTCACTTGCAGAGTTGGGCTTAGAGGGAGTGGGGCCACATCTGAGCAACAAAAGAAGTCCTCCAGAAGTAACTCTTAGGTATGCCTATAGGTAGTCTAAGCTTCTCTGCTACCTGCATAAGCTTCACAAGAGCAAGCCTCATGATCGAGGGCATGGCCTATTGATTTGGGTGTCCCTCAAGTTTGACATGGTATCAGGGGATTCCTGGCTGGTAAGGTTTAATAGTTCCGTATTCTTTCTCCCATCCCTCAGGGGACTTTGCCAATATTTATTGATTATCTGCTTAATATACTCTAGGATGTATCCAGGCATTACAATAATCTATATGGGATTAAATGGCCTCTTTCTTATTTTGTCCTCCCTGTGTTTCAGTGTTCAAATGAGCTATACAGATAGGTTGAGTTAGATTATGTGGTATAGAAAATTTCAGTTGCAGACCAAATAAACCTTTATTCCTTTGGTCTCAAAGAGTGTGTGTGGTTCTAAAATATAGACATTGTCATCTTCACCCCTGTGTTCTGAATTTCTTTAACCTCAACCTGATTGGCTTTGTTATTAGCTCTAAATATCAGGTTATATATATATATATATATATATGTATATAAAACAGCCTCTTGAAATCCAGAAATAATGGTCTCCACTCTGGACTTAATGTGTCTCCTCTAAAAGCTTACAATCTAGGCCCTTGTTTTCTTATAAGCATTTTCCATAGGTGACCATATCATTGTAGTTCTTTTGTTCCTGGCTTATTTTGCCTCACCAAATATCCCACACATTTATTCACATTGTTGCATGCTCACGAATTCTACCTAGAATTTTTAGCATAACTGTTCAAACCTCACCACAGGAACATGTTTAGGTATTTAGCTAACTCCGGAGCCTCTTAGTTAACAGGTATTTTACATATTTTAACTTAAAATATATTAGAAATTAAAACAAACATGGAAGATGGGTGTTAAGAGACTTAAAATTGTGTAGAGTAATGCTTGTAATAAGTATGTCATGTTGAATGTTCAATCCTTACAAGGGAGAAAAGTATTTAAAAAGCTGCTGTTTAGAATTTAAGATTTCCTCTGTTTTTTGACTTCTAACATTTTTAAAAATGGATACATTTTAATTTACATTTAATTGAATTAGTTTACTAGGTATAAACATAAACAATAGAAAATGAAGATTCTCTCTCCCTCTGTTTTAGCCAGGTCATTAATGGTAGTTTCTGTAATAAACAATCCTCACATAAATATTATTTCTTGCTCACATCATAATTTAATGTGGGATATTGTAGGGGTTTGGAGCTGTATGTACCCCATAAATAATGAAAAACATGTTCTTAAACTTAATTCATTCCAGTGAGTGTGAGCCCACTGGTAGTAGGAGTTTTTGATGAGGTTACTTCATTTAAGGTGTGGCTCACCTCAATCAGGATTGGTTTTGAGCCTATTATTGGAGACCTTTAATGAAACTCAAAGAGAGAGAGAAAGCCACAGAATGCGCCCAGAAGCTGAGAGTTGACAGAACCCAGAAGAGAATGGAGAGGCCAGGCCAGGTCACTATGTGTGTTGCCATGTGACAGTGGAGCCAAGGACCAAGGATCACTGGCAGCCAGCCCCAGAAAACCAGTCTTCAGGAAGAAAGCAATACCCTGATGACACCTTGATTTGAACTTTCTTTTAGCCTCAAAACAGTGAGCTGATAAATTCCTATTGTTTAAGCATTCTATTTGCTTGAGTACCCAAGAAATCTGAAACCGCCATGTAACCCTTTTAAGTAAGCTTTATCAAGTGGTAATTCAGCAATCTAGAATTCCTTTATCTTATGTGTCTACTCTCTCCTAGGCCTCCTTATGATCCTATGTAAATCCCCTGCATTCAGCCAGACTGGTAATCAAACAGAGAGACTATGGATAAGGCATTCAGGACTCTTTATGCCTTCAGCCTGAAACTGACACACTTCATTTCTATTTGCAATTCATTGGCTATAACTCATCACATGAACCCAGTTAACTGCAGAGAGTCTGGGAAATGTCTTTCTGCATATAAAGAAGCTTAAGTTAGGTTGATAAGCATCTATGTAATCTCTGACATGTAATTCTATGGCAGTAGCCCAGTTCCTAAACCTCACAGGTCCTCTCCTCGGAAGAAAGTGTGCATTTGTGTGTGTACAGGTGTTCATATTTATTTTTTTAAACAAAAGTGGCACCCTAATATATACTCTCTACTACATTTCTCTTTATCATTTAATTGATCATAATTTAATATGGTGATATTTTCTGTCTATATTTAGATTTCTCCTATTCTGTTATATGACTGCTTATTATTGCATGGTAGAAATAATCTATGCCATATTTAGCCATTCTGCTATTGGTGGGCATTTATTGTTTTAAATTCTATTTTTGCATGCCAAACACTGAGCTAAGTATGTTTCATGATTAAACTTGTTGAATCTTCACTTTGAAAATTTTTTGGAGATTTTTCATGTTGAAAATGGCCTTAATTCTATTTTTATGCTCAGTTACTGCTTGACCTGGGTATATAATTCCAGGTTTGATAACATTTTCCCTCTGACCTATCTAATATATTCTAGCACTGCTAATGGAAAGTTGAGAAGTCCTGATACTTTGCTGTGGCCTGTTTTATCTCTCTGGAAAATATTTGGACCCTTTCTTTATGACATTATGCTGAAATTTCACACTGATGTACCTAGCTATTTTTTATTCATTTGGCTGAGCACTCAAAGGAATTTTTAAAACTAAAGATACTTATTCAGTTCTGGGAAATTTTCTTATGTTTTAGTAATTCCTACCCTCCATTTTTTTTCTATCTTTAATTTCTAATAGACATTCCAGACTATTTTTATTAATAAAAAATTTTGGACTTCCAGGAAGATGGCTGAATAGAGTAGCTTGAGATTAGCCCTACTCCATGGAAAAGTTAGAGAAGAGACAGGAGGGTGACTGAGGCTGAGATTTGGGAGCGTGGCTGACCTGGGTGAGCCTTCTGCACCTCATAGGGCACCCTGGTTGCAAAGGTCAAGGAACTGAGCCTGGTGTGAAGGTGCAGAGCCTGTGGGAGTGCACGGACAGGAGCCGGGGACTAGGAAGTAAGCCAGGCCACATTCCTTGGGCGCCCTACCCTCACCAGTACAGCCACATGCCCGGCAACTCACCCCAAACCCCATGCACCCAAACCCAGTCACCTGCTATCATTTCCTGCACTCCAGGCACCCCCACCCCACCAGCTCCCATTGCATGTACCTGCCACAAACCCCCACCCCAAGTGCAGCCCAACCCACCTCCTCTGTATCCCTCCTGAGTACTACCTCCCCATCCCTGTTTCCTTCAGGCTGTTGCCAGTGCATAAAGGCTGCAGGCACTAACCTCCATACTCAGGCTACCCCTGCCCCCTACCCATAGTGTTGCACAGTCTCATCCTGCCCTCCCTGAGCTCTGTGCATCAGTTTACAGCACTCCTAGGCCCACGCATGCCTACGGGCCCCCATTTACATCATTCAGCTTTGGGCACTGCACTTTACAGCAGTCCTAGAACTGCATATGCACATGGCCCTCAACCACACTTCACAGCTCTGAGATAGTGCTGACTGCACGGCAAGGGTCACATATGCTGTGCTGGTTGGAAAGGAAGTGTGCCCCCTAAGAAAAGCCATGTTTTAATATAAATCCCATTTCATAAAGGTAGAATAATCTCTATTCAATACTGTATGTTTGAAACTGTAATGAGATCATTTCCCTGGAGATGTGATTTAGTCAAGAATGGTTGTTAAACTGGATTAAGGGATGACATGTCTCCACCCATTTGGGTGGGTCTTGATTGGTTTATTGGAGTCCTATAAAAGAGGAAATATTTTGGAGAATGGGAGATTCAGAGAGAGCAGAATGATGTAGCCATGAGATGCAGAGAGTCCACGAGCCAGCAACCTTTGGAGATGAAGAAGGAAAATGCCTCCCGGGATGCTTCATGAAACCAGAAGCCAGGAGAGAAAGCTAGCAGATGATGACACCATGTTTGCCATGTGCCCTTCCAGCTGAGAGAGAAGCCCTGACTGTGTTCACCATGTGCCTTCTCACTTGAGAGAGAAACCCAGAACTTCATCAACCTTCTTGAATCAAGGTATCTTTCCCTGGATGCCTGTGACTGGACATTTCTATAGACTTGTTGTGATTGGGACATTTTCTTGGCCTTAGAACTGTAAACTAGCAACTCATTAAATTCCCCTTGTTAAAAGCCATTCTGTTTCTGGTATATTGCATTCCAGCAGCTAGCAAACTAGAACATATGCCCTCAATCCATGAAGGCATAACACTAACATGCTGCTACAGCTCTGCATATGCACACTAAGGGTCCCATGCTTTAGACCAGCGCATACCAGGGTTACACCCCCCAGTCTGGTGCACATGCAGAGCTACGTCCTTCTAGGCTGCTGGGCACCCACGTTCACAAGCATCAGTGTAACATCCCCAACCTGCACCTATACCTGCCCTGAAACAAATCACTGCACTGAGTGTGCCACCCCATACCCTGCTCCCTGCTGTACAGCCATCCCAAAAACACAAAGCCATAGACTGCTGAAAGAAATCAAATCCCAAAGTAAATCAATCAAGATATTTACATGCCATGAAGACAGCAGAAAATCACTAAGCATATCACAATGCAAACAAATATAGCCCTGCCTAAAGACCAAATTAAAACACCAGAGGAGACACAGATGTTGGAACAACTAATCAAAGATGTTCATACAACTCTACTTAATAAAATAAGTGGGATAGCAAATGATGTAAAGGAGATCAAGAAGACAGTAAAAAGACATAAAGAGGAATTTGAAAGAATAAATAGAAAATAATATATATCACAGAGGTTAAAGATTCTGTTGACCAAATAAAGAACATACTAGAGGCATACAACACCAGACTTGAAAAGACAGAAGAAAGAATAAGTGATATAGAGGACAGGATAACTGACTTCGAAGACTCAAAATAGCAAATGGCAAAAAGATGGAAAAAATCTAATTGGAGCTCAGGGAAATGACAAAACAAAGCACGTAAATATAAGAATCATTGGTGTCCCAGAAGGAGAAGAGAGGAGTCAAGGGCTAGGAAGAGTAGATGAGGATATAATTAGGAAAAACTTCCCAAGACTCATAAAGGACATAAATATACAAGTCAAAGAAGCCCAACGAACTCCAAACAGATTAATCCAAATAGGCCTTTCCCAAGACACACACTAATCAGTTTGTCAAATGTTGAAGAGAAGCAGAAAATCCTGAAAGAGGCAAGAGAAAATCATTCTACTGCATACAAGGGAAACCAAATAAGACTGAGTTCAGATTATTCAACTAGTACCCTGGAGGTGAGAAGGTAGTGGTATGATATATTCAAGATACTGAAAGAGAAAGACTTCCAGCCAAGAACTCTGTACCCAACCAAATTGTCCTTCAAAACTGAGGGAGAGATTAAAGTTTTCACAGACAAAGAAGTCCTGAAAGAATTTGGCAATAAGGGTCTGGCCCTACAAGAAACACTAGGAGTTCTGCTGGCTGAAAAAAAAGATAGGAGAGGTAGGTCTGGAGGAGGGCACAGAATTGAAGAGTACCACTAAGGGTAATTTAAAGAATACAAAGAGAAAGAGGGAAAAGAATATATAGATCTGAAAAATAAAATAAAAAAGATGGTGGATTCAAGAAACTCCTTTTCAGTAATAACTTTGAATGTTAATGGACTAAATTTACCAATTAAAAGATACAGATTGGCAGAATGGATTAAGAAACATAATCCAGCTATATGCTGCTTACAAGAGACTCATCTTAGACCCAAGGATACAAATAGATTGAAAGTGAAAGGTTTGAAAAAGATTTTCCATGCAATTTGTAACTAAAAGAAAGCAGAAGTGGCTATACTAATATCAGACAAAATAGACTTTAAATGTAAAGACATTGTAATAGACAAAGGAGGACAAAGTTTTTCCCAATTAAAGGGTCAATTCACCAATAAGATATAACAATCATAAATGTTTATGTTCCCAATCAAGGAGCACCAAAGTACATGAGACAGACATTGGCAAAACTGAAGCGGTGATAGATGTTTCAACAATAATAGTAGGAGACTTCAATATACCACTTTCTGCTATAGAGAGAACTACCAGACAGAGGATAAACAAGGAAATAGAGAAGTTAAATAACTTGATAAATGAATTAGACCTAACAGACATATTTAGGTCATTGGACTCCAAAGCACAAGGCTATACATTCTTCTCTAGTGCTCATGGAACATTCTCCAGAATAGATCATATGCTGGGGCACAAACAGGTCTTTATAAATTTAAAAATATTGAAATTATTCAAAGGACTTTCTCTGATTACAATAGGATGATCTGGGTCTCAATAACCACCAAAGAACAAGAACATTCACAAATATATGGAGATTAAATAACACACTCTTAAGCAACCAGTGGGTCAAAGAAGAAAGCGCTAGATAAATCAGTAGTTGTCTGGAGATGAATGAAAATGAGAATGCAACTTATCAGAACTTATGGGATGTGGCAAAGGCTGTACTGAGAGGAAAATTTATTGCCCTAAATGCCTATATTAAAAAAGAAGAAAGCAAAAACTGAGGACTTAACAGCATACCTGGAGGAACTCGAGAAAGAACAGCAAACTGACCCCAAAGCAAATAGAAGAAGAGAAATAACAAAGATTAACACAGAGATAAATGAATGGGAGAACAAAAGAACAATAGAAAGAATCAATAAAACCAAAAGTTGTTCTTTGAGAAAATCAATAAAATTGATGGGACGCTAGCAAGACTGAAAAGGAAAAAAAGAGAGAGAAATGAAAATAAAATCCAGCTATATGCTGCTTACAAGAGACTCATCTTAGACCCAAGGATACAGATAGATTGAAAGTGAAGGTTTGAATATTCATTCAAATAAAATCAGAATGAGAAGGGGTGCTTTACTACAGACCCTGAAGGAATAAAAAAAGTCATAAGAGGATACTATGAACACCTATACACCAACAAACTAGACAACTTAGATGAAATGGACAAATTCCTGGAGACACACAGCAAGCTACACTGATTCAGGAAGAAATAGGAGATCTCAAAAAAACAATCACATGTAAAGAGATTCAATCAGTCATCAAAAATATTCCTACAAAGAAAAGCCCAGGGCAAGGTGGCTTCACAGGGGAATTTTATCAAACATTCCAGAAAGAGCTAACACCAATCATGCTCAAACTTTTCCAAAAAATTGAGGAAAAAGGAACTCTACCTAAGTCATTTTATGAAGCTATTATCATTTTAATACTGAAACTGGGTAAAGATACTATAGGAAAGGAAAACTACAGCCCAATCTCTCTAATGAATATAGATGCAAACATTCTCAATAAAATATGAGCAAATTGAATCCAACAAGACATTAAAAGAATTATACACCGTAACCAAGTGGTGTATACCAGGAATGCAAGTATGGTTCGACACAAGAAAATCAATTAATGTAACACAGCACATTAACAAATCGAAGGGGAAAAATCTTGTGATCATCTCGATTGATGCTGAAAAGCATTCAACAAAATTCAGCATACTTTTCTGACAAAAACACTAAAAGATAGGAATCAAAGGTAATTACCTCAATAGGAATATGTGAAAAACCAATAGCTGGCACTGTACTCAATGGAGAGAGACTGAAAGCTTTCCCCCTAAGATCAGGAACAAGACAAGGATGTCCACCGTCACCACTTTTATTCAACATTGTGCTAGAAGTTAAAGCTAGAGCAATCAGGCAGGACAAAGAAATAAAAGACAACCAAATTAGAAAGGAAGAAGTAAAGTTCTCATTATTTGCAGATGATATGATACTATACTGGGAAGATCCTGAGAAATCTACAGCAAAGTTACTTGAGCTAATGAACAAATTCAGCAAAGGGATAAAAAATTAATCTGCAAAAATCAGTAACATTTCTATACACAAGCAATGACCTAGCTGAGAAGTCAGTTAAGGAAAAAACTCTGTTCAAAATAGTAACTAAAAGAACCAAGTACTTAGGAATGAATTTAACTAGCGACATAAAGGACTTGTACACAGAAAACTACATAATGTTGCTAAAAGAAATCAAAGGAGATCTAAATAGGTGGAAAGACATTCCCTGTTCATGGATAGGAAGGCCAAATATAGTTAAGATGTCAATTCTCCCCAAATTGATTACATATTCACCAAAATTCCAACAACCTGCTTTGAAGATTTGGAAAAACTAATTACCAACTTCATCTGGAAAGGAAAGAGACCCTGAATAGCTAAAAGCATCCTAAAAAAGAACAATTGGAAGGATTAGCACTGCCTGACTTTAAAACCTGTTATAAAGCCACAGTGGTCAAAATAGTGTGGTATTGGCACAAAGATAAAAGCATTAACCAATGGAATTGAATCGAGAGTACAGAAATAGACCACCAAATCTGTGGTCAACTAATTGTTGACAAGGCCCCCAAATCCTCTGAACTGGGACAAAATAGTCTTTTCAATAATTGGGCATGGAAGAACTGCATATCAATAACCAAGAGAATGAAAGAGGACCCCTATCTTGCACCCAACACAAAAATTAACTCAAAATGGACCAAACACCTAAATATAAGAACTAGCACCATGAATTTTCTAGAAGAAAGTGTAGAGAAGCATCTTCAAGACCTGGTAATAAGAGGTAGCTTCCTAAATGTTACATCCAACGCACAAGCAACAGAAGAAAAATAGATAAATGGGAACTCCTCAAAGTCGTGCTTCTGCACCTCGAAAGACTTTGTCAAAAAGGTGAAGGGGCAGCCAACTCAATGAGAAAAATATTTGGAAATAACATGTCGGACAAGGGTTTGATTTCCTTTATATACAAAGAAATCATACAGTTCAACAACAAAAGAACAAAGAACCTGATTATAAAATGGTCTAACGATATGAATAGGCATTTTTCTGAAGAGCAAATACAGATGCTTAAAAGCACATGAAGAGATGCTCATTTTCATTTACTACAAGGAAAATGCAGATGAAGACTACCATGAGATACCACCTCACCTATAAGAATGGCTGCTATTAAACAAACAGGAAACTATAAATGTTGGAGAGGATGTGGAGAAACTGGGACACTTATGCACTGCTGGTGGGAATGTATAATGGTGCAGCCACAATGGAAGACTGTTTGGCAGTTCCTTAGGAGACTAAATATTGAGTTGCCCTATGACCCAGCAATAGCACTACTTGGCATATACCCAGAAGAGCTGAAAGCAATGACACAAACAGACATTTGCACACTAGTGTTCATAGCAGCACGATTCACAACCACAAAAAAAATGGAAACAAACCAAAAGCCCATCAACAGACAAGTGGATCAACAAAATGTGGTATATACATACAATGGAATATTATGCAGCAGTAAGACAAAATGACATCCTGAAGCACATAAGAAGATGGATAAGCCTTGAGGACATAATTCTGACTGAAATTAGCCAGACACAAAAGATTAGATACTGTATGATTCCACTTTTACAACCAGCATAAAGATATAATCAGAGGCTTATAATACAGAATATAGGGGACTTAGAGATATATAGAAGCTAGAGACAGGTTGAATTCCAATATAAGGAAATAGTGAAGGTGGTTCTCTAGTGGGTCTATAAGTAATATTACCATATTGAAGATGAACAAGATTGAAAGGGGTTGTATAGACCTACAGGTCCCACTGATTCACAGTAGAAATATTAATTGGTTCTCACAAGAATTACTTCGAAGATATGATTCTTGTACAAACAGTGTCTAAGTCCAGGGTACAGAGGGAAAACTGCTATTGCATGCTATGAGCTATGTTCAAGAGGAATCCATCAGCACTACCACAGCAACAGCAGAGGTAAACAATGGGAGGAGGCACAAGTGTTAAGAGGAGGTTTAGATTTGCTATTTGGCGAGGGTGTGTTTATTGATTTTCTTTTTCTTGGGAACAATGAAATTATCGCAAATTGAGAATGTTGATGGCCTGTGGACTTTGGGCCCTCTTCATGATGCACAATGAATGCAGGCAGCTGAAGGATGAACTGTCAGAGAAGTAGATTGGTGAACAATAGTGTATACTTATGAACGAAGGTTGTGCAGCTACAAAAAGGAACAAAGTTGTGAGACATTCAATGATGTGAATGAACATGTGGGACATTTGGTGAGACTGTTGCATGAAACCAGGAGTGAAGCTCTGTGAGAGCTGCCAGAAGTATTATGTGGAACACCAAAGGAATTAGGACCGAGGCTCCAGAGCTTCAGGAAGCAAGATTTTATTCATTCCTGCTCATGGGGAACAGCCAAGTCCCCTCAAAAGCCTGAGCCCCGAATAGAAGGTTACAAGAGCTTTTATAGTCAGGATGATGCATTAAAGACAAGGTATGAACTGGTGGTGTTGGAAGGAAATGATTGGCTGATTTAAATCGGGAAAGGCATGAAGCTGGGTTTACAGAAGTGGATGAGCAATTAGGGGAAGGGTTTCTTTACATAAATTTGTCTTACCTTGCCTATGTGCAGTTTTATCCATTTTTGGGGCAAGCATCCTGTTTACATGTAGTTCTGACTGCTCAGAGGAATTTGGGGATTTTTTTTAAGAGGAGGTAGTTTAAATGTGCAAGGAGGGGTGAGGGGCCCACCTGCTGCAAGGGGAAATGGCTTGGGCAAACAGGGCTACTTGCTACATTCCCCCTTATGATGCTTGTCCACACTAGTAGACAGTTGCATCATTTATACTTCATTTTCTTCTGGTTGTAGGGGGCTAGTATTGGTGGTTCCATATTGCCAGGATTTTTGCTGAGGTCTTCTTTTCTATTTCAGCTTCAACTGAACATTGTGAGGTACTTATTAAGAGTGGCATGAGTCATGGGACAAGGAGGCATATGCCTAGCAATCCTAGGACACTAGCAATTAGAGTTTTGACCCCTCCGAACATAGAGAACCATCTTCCAAACAGATCACTTGGGTTCTACCCTTTCCATGTTTGTATGGAGACATGGGCTGGTTTTCTCATTTCATTGATTATTTCTCTAATAGCTTTTCCCTGTTAGTCTATTTGGAGGCAATAGTCAGTCCAGTTGAATTTCCCACAGACTCCTCCCTCATCTGCTAAGAGATAGTCTAGGCTCAGCCGGTTTTGGCAAATGGCCGCTCAGGTTCTGTCCTGGTCATCAGCTAGGGCTTCTAGTGCCTGTGAAGTTCTATTAGTTCAGAACTGGTTGGAGGTGGATGATATGGTTGAGCATGTAGATGGGGGGTTGACATCCCCATAACCCATCCTGAGCCCAAGTGGCAGACCCATAATATTGGTTTATTCATTCCAGAGGCCACTTATTATCTTCCCAACTCCCTATTTGGATGTGATCTGCCACTTCCCGTTTTTCTCTGATGAGTGCCCACAGGGGGTACCGAGCTGGCTACCCCAGAACAGGGTGGCATAGAAGAAAGCTGGGCAAATGGTCCTGATTGTGCAGGACCCTGTCCACCCAGGGAGCAGCTGTTTGTAGGCCGTTTTCCCGCATATCCAATAAGATCCGGCTGGGGCTTGCCAAGGGCTGGGGGTATTTATATTGTTCCAATACCTGGTCAGATTAAGCATTTTATAAGGGGTAGCTTGGCTGGCATTTTCATCCTTTTCCCAGATTGTCTGGTCTGCACCCTCATGAAGTACTCATATTCCTGAGCACATAAGTTTCCTGACAGGGGTGGAGAATGATCGGCCCCATCTCACCACACAGCGTTTTCCTATTATTGCTGTTGCAAGGCTCCACCAGCTGCCCTGGGGCTTGGGAAGGTCTGGAAGAGTAAGGTTTAGAGGGTTGGATTCCCCCCATTCTTGGATTGTCTGAGGCCACTGATCCCTGATACCCGTACTCCCACAAATATAGCATGATGTTATATTGAGAGGAGGCTATCTGTTCGACTAGTTCAATGAACAGATTTTCTGTAGATCTAGCTCTGGGGTAACTGGGGGGAGTTGGAACCTTTGCACTTTGCTCTGGGGCTTGTGTGCTTTGTTTTGACTGACTATGAACATAGCGGGGGGCCTCTATTCGGGTTTTGGTGAGATTTTATTTCTTTGTGTAATGTAAGGAAAGTTTCCGCTACTAGTCCCTGGCAACTCCTCAGTGTTTCATCGTAGAGGAGATATTGGACTACTGCGAGAGCCACTACTGGCTTCCCAGTGTATTTGGTAGGATCAAAGGAGTAGTTATTTGACTATAATGGGGGACAGCCATGGTGAAGTTTGGCTGCAACTGGAGGCGCTCTTCTATTCTTAGGGAAGAGATACTGATGATGATATAGTGTCCTAAGGACATGCACGTGCTAAAGTTTTAGAGTGACCCTTGTACCAGGTGAAGTGCTAGATGATAAAGGCACTTTCTGCCAGGGTAGGGAATACTCTACCACTGTACTTGGTGACTGGGAGTCGAGGCACTTTAGGTGCCTAGGCAGAGAGTGTGTTGTTTTTTTTTGGCATGGGCAGGCACTGGGAATCAAACCTGGGTCTCCGGGATGGCACGCAAGAACTCTGCCTGCTGAGCCACTATGGCCTACCCTAGACAGTGAGTGTATTTTATAGTGTTAAATGCGCACAGTGAAGTCTGACCTGGGCAGGAGGCATGGCAATAGTACACTGTGGTGGTTTTTGCCTCTTCTCTAGAATAAACAGTTTGGAGACATGCCTGGCACACATCGCCCCCTCCTGAAGGGACCACGGGGACATTGAGCAAACTTATGAGGGTGAGAAACATGATGACAGTTACAGAGTACCTGGGTAGAAAGGATCCCACCAGATTAAAGTGAAATTGGTCTCGGGTAACAACTCCAGGTGTCCCACTTACAGGAGGGCTAAGAAGGCTAAATGAAGAACAAACGCAAAGAGCAAGAAAAAGGCAGTAAGTCCACAGACCTGGCAGGCCGGGATGTCCATGTGTCAATTCCTCAATCTTCAACCATGCATAGGTCAGTCAGCTTCCAGAGTGACTGAAGCAGGGCTCGAAGGTCTCCTCAAGCTTTGACCATGCATTGCCTAGCTGCTTCTGGTGAGCTAGAGCAGGGCAATGACAGTCATTCAGGCTTCAGTTGCAGGCTGGTCAGCTGATTTTGGCTGTGATGGAGAAGGGCACAGTGGCTTCCAGAGAATGATGTGCTTTGGGTGTTCAGAATCAGAAGTGCACTCCCAGGGGTCATCTGTTGTGGCCCTCTGGACCTGAGAATGGTGAAACCGCAGGATGATTTTTGCAACTCTTACAGCTGTTGGGGTTGCTGAAACAACATGGTAAGGGCCTCTCCACTGAGACTGGAGGGAGCCTTTTTTCCAGTCTTTAACCCATTCCAAGTCTCCTGGTGCAAACTCCTGTATGGGGTGGGGGGGTGGGGGGGCGGTAAATGCTGGAAGTCTCGGCACTGCTTCTAGTGCTTTCCTTTTCAACTCATTTAGAACCCGTCCCAACTGAACCAAGTGTTGGATTAGGCCTAAATTCCCAATTTCTTTGAGGTTTCCCTGCAAGACTCTGGTGAGAGTTGGTGGCCTTCCATATGCTACTTCAAAGGGGAGAAACCTATTTTCTTTGTCAGGGCAGATCTAATTCTAAACAGAACTATAGGGAGCACCTGTATCCAAGTCAGTTTTGTCTCCTGACAGATTTTCTTTAATTGTGCCTTTAAAGTCTGATTCATCCATTCTACCTTTCCACTACTTTGAGGCCCATAGACAGTATGGAGCTTCCAAGTTATCTGCAAGGCTTTTGCTAGCTTTTGGAGGGTCTTGGCTACAAAAGCAGGGCCGTTGTCAGAGTCGATTATAATCAGCATTCTATACTGAGGAATGATGTCTTTTAGGAGGGCTTGTGCCACCTGGGTTGTTTCTGAGCAGGTGGGGCACATTTCTGCTCAACCTGAGAAGGTGCAGATGAATACCAGGAGATAGCGATATCTCTGGGCCTGTGGCAGCTCTGTGAAGTCTACCTATAAATCTTTGAACTGACTTAGACCTGCTAACTGGTTATTCAGACCTCCCATCCTGGCACTGGGCTGCTTAGCATTGTTTCTCTGGCAGGTAACACACCTCTTACATGCTAGCTTCACCCAAGAGGGGAGCTTGGGTATGTGCTCAAACTAGCAATGAGGGCCTTCTCCCCAAAATGAGTTTGATAGTGAACATTTTTCACTAGGGGCCAGGCTAGGCTCTCAGGGATGGTGATTTATCCATCGTGCAGGACCCACCAACCATCATGGCATTTCTTCCCTTCCCTTGCTAGCCAGTTGCCCTCTGACTTGGAATAGCTTGACTTTTCTGTCCACTGCTGTA